>BMAU01017801.1:1390000-1482500 GCA_019973935.1 Trichonephila clavipes | reverse complement strand
CTGAAGCTTTATCTTAGTTTTGAAATTTTAAAAATGTTTTTTAAATTTTTTGTTTGTTAATTTCATTTATTCATTATTATTTTGAAATATATCTCGTTTTTTGATAAATGATAGCGATAAAAGGAGAATAACATCATAATGGAACTTTTCTCTAAAAATACGATTCACACACACAATTGTTCGGTCACTGCAAAAAAAATATAGCATTCACAAATATATTACGGACTTTGCATCAGAAAAATAACAAAATCGTATGAAAAATTTCTAAACATATAAAATTTAAATTTCGTTTAAAACATGGAAAGAAGGACTAGGATTTCAATACTTCATTTGACAGCATATAATACGTTATTTTTTTATATATTCATTCTATTAAACTGTATAATTACACGTTTATATATTAAGATGTTACAAAACCCAATTACTGTTCATAACTAAAAGAAGCAGTTTAAAATAATAATGATATTTTTTTTTTGCTAAAACACCACAATAATTTTTATCAATTAAGATAAATTTGATTTGGCGAGTTTTTAGAATTACAAATTAAATGCCTCAGTTGATTAATAGACAGCTGGCACGTCCACTGCATACAGCATTAAACACTTTAAATGTCTCGAGGTTTTAAATACTTATGTTGGTGTGACGGAATGGTTTAAAAAATGGTATCATAATTATTTCTTGACTGTGCATCAAAATTACAAGGTTCGTCAGCAGTGGCCCTCAAAGTGTTTCAGAAGGTGACGCTAGTAGCAATCAATCAAGAGCTAATCAAGAGTTTTTATTCCTTATCTTCCAGAATCAAATACAGCATTTCTTTAATACATGATGCTTTTCAGAGATAAATGGTATGTTTAGTAAATTGACAATTTACTGAATTATTTCTCTTCTTGGTAAGACATTTTATTACATTGCCACATAAGGTAAATTACTTTAATATTTTCAGGAAGAAATGTTTACCACATAATTACTTTTTAAAGTCTGCATAATAAGTACGATATGTGACAATGGTAATGTCTTTTGTTCCTGCTTTTGTTTCTTCCTGGAATGCCGCTTAGGAATAAATAAGCAATTAAATATATTACCACACACATCGAAACTGCAAGAAAAAACACTGATTAGAGGACTATGTATGTGCCTTCAAACTAAAGATATTTTATGTAATTATGTTTTGTACTTGTTGCATAAAAGCGGTTTACATGGATATCTTAGCAATTCCTTTTTTT
Source organism: Trichonephila clavipes (assembly GCA_019973935.1). NCBI lineage: Eukaryota > Metazoa > Arthropoda > Arachnida > Araneae > Nephilidae > Trichonephila > Trichonephila clavipes. Next base: position 1,481,277 of record BMAU01017801.1, on the reverse strand, counting down.
TTTTAAAAAAGAAATGCTTTCAAGTTTTCTATTAAATTAATTAACTATTTTAAAACCCCTTTTTCAATTGTTCACAATACGTTTCAAAGTTAAAATAAATTGATATGTTAAGATGATGAAGCCTACCGTTTCCAGGTAGGCTTTACATTATGGATGATTCATTTTATGTTACTTATTGGTATACATCTTTGCTTACTTTTGTTAAAATCATGTGCTCCCCTAATTGTTTTCAGCAGTATATATATATATATATATATATATATATATATATATATATATATATATATATATATATATATATATATATATATATATATATATGAGCATCTGTCTAACCCCTTCATAATTAACCCTAAGCTGAGAAAATGTTATTTTAAGAGAGAGGGAAAGAAAGAAAAAGATATATAAGAGAGATAGAAGGAGAAGGAGATAAATAAGGAAAAAGAGAGAGTTAAGAGGAAGATGGAGAAATAGAGAGATAAGAGAGAGGAAGAAAAACAGATATATAAGAGAGAGAGGGAGAAAGAGAGAGGGAGAAAGAGAGATATAAGATAGAGGGTAGGGTAATATTGAATGTCATTTACATTTTTAAAAACAACTTTAGCAGTATTTGAGAAAAATCTCTAAATCCACCATAGATATATACTATAAGCAATTGTAAGGAATTATTACTAGTAACATAGTAATACCCATTTTGCTATTGTTAAAATGATTTTAATACAAGATTATAAATGGAGGAACTTATGAAATAGTCAGATAATGTGGAATAGGTGATTTAAACCATTAAACAACTAATTAAAACTTCATAAAAACGTAGTTATTTTTTACTGTGAAAGCTTAAGTACTTTAAGAATACGTAAAAGACATTTCTCTTTATAAAACATTTACAAAAGTCACAAATATAACTTTTTTTTCTTCCAGTGTAATCAAGATGAGCTCACAGAAAAAAGCTCTGAAGCAATGAATCTAAATTTCATCTTGTTCTTAGAAGAATGTTCCGGTTACGGTAGATACAATTGGCGCGCGTATTTGCTTTTGGTTCTTTAGTTCATCGCAAGAAGTTTATTACCAAATATACATTAGAATAAAGCCATTTATTGCTACTAACACTGGAGTCATGCCTTGTAGGTTTAAGTCCAGAAGTTTGGCTTAAGTTTGAATTCTCAACAAATGGTCTTTGCATAGACTGTTTTTTGGAGCCTTTTGTCCCGTTTTTTTTGTCCTTCTTGTCCTTTCTTTCGTTTGGAATACATAGTGTTCCATAATACCCGACAAGCCATCTTGAAAAATGAACCTTTCAATGGAAGAAGAAAATTGCTGCCAGCTGCTAAATGACCACAGTATAACAAACTACAGTTCTTTTTTAAAGTGCATTATACTTAACTTTAATCTTCAAGTTGCATATGTACTAGTAAGTTATATAAAATCATTAAAAACCTACCTGCGAAAGTTTTGAAATCGGAAACACAATTTCTTCTATAGAGAGTGGTACAACAGAATAACATATTTTTTGAAGATTTAACTTTTTAAATATTTTAGACGTGGATATTTCTAGATTGACCCACCATATCACAACCGGGGAAATGTTGTTGCCATCACACTTGTATAACATCACTTATTTGCCCTAAGTCCAATCATGCACTTAGCTAATTAATAATTTTTTTAGTTTATTTATTTTTTTTGTTCGCCATTGATATTTTAACTGTAATTTGGTCTTCTGAGATTCTAAAAAATCCAAACATTTATCTAGGACAGAGTTTCTCAAGCTGTAGGTTGCGCTCCCCTAGGGGTGCGAGCATATTGAAAAAAATAAAAGTTTAAAAAAATTATTTTGGCATAAAATAAAACAAAATGCTTTCTGACATAATAAAAAGCATACATTTACACTGATACAATTCATGTGTATCATATGGTGATCATCAAAAATAAAAGATTCCGCCTCAAACGCTCATTAGCTATCTTTGATCCTATAACCAAATAAAAATGACATTTTGTTTATTTACTATAATCTCATCATGAGAGATTTTTTTATTACGTTTCTTTTAACCCCTAAAAGTCTACTATTGATTATCATATATTTGACCTTCAAACTTACAGTTATGTTTCACTCCGTCTCTTTCTCTTTTAGGAAAGTTGTAAATAATATTTTCTTGTTGCTTTTTTTCCATGTGAATGAGTTTTATGATATATGGGCAAGCATATTGAGCACTTTAAAGGATTATTTGGCCAAGATGTATATTTATGAGTATTTTGAAACATATAATGCATAATGAAAAACTTTTACGACTGACATCGATATTTTAAAAGTGAATACACTTTTAGCATGGGAGCGGTCACATGAAGCACAGATTCAACCCAGGTTCACGATTAAACAGTTTTCGACTAGACATAATTCTTGGAGTTTAAGAATAAATAATTCGATTATTTTACACAGTATTTGTAAAGGAATGATATTTAATAATAAGCATACGAAACATAATACTAAGCATAGGAAAATAAGAAACAGTTGTTTTAAGAAATAGTAAGTAAATTTCACATTGTTTATGATATTTTCTAAAATAGTAGACTTTGATACATAAATCTTTATATAATTAACAATTGTATTTTACTCCTTAAGTAAATCTTGCTTAAGTTTAAAATTGTATATTTTTCCTACTTCAATTTTTTAAAATTGAATTAAATTTTTTTTAAAAAATATGTAAGTTTATTTTTTATTTCCTAAAAAGCTATTGTCTATTTTTTAAGTATAAAATGCTACAGTATAATAAGGATACATTTATTTTACTAAAAAAAATATTGCTAGTAATTTAGAGATATTAGTTTTGAAAATATCATATGGAACATAAGAGTTAATTAATATTTTTCTTGCCGAAATAATTGATATTTTCATATGTTTATAATTTTTTAAAGTTATGATTATATTTTAAACAGTTCTGAATTCTTTGACTACTGAACAAATAAAGTGAAAAATTATCGATTTATCTGATTCTAAACTCAAAGAATTATATCTAGTCAAAAACAGTTATTACTTTAAGAGCAGTCAGTAGGGTAAACCCTTTTTACAAATCGATTTTGAGTTTTTGTTTTTTCTGAAATCTACAAATCAAGTTTTTTCCAATGATATAACATGTAAGCCATTATATGAATTAGAAGTATTTTAAAATGATTTTTAAAAAATAATCAGTTGATTGACCATGCCCATTTTGACAAATAGAAATATAAAAATTGCATTTTTAAAACTGGGGGAAAGTTGCAAAGCCTCGATTAATTTTTATTTTTAGTACCCAAATTAATTTTAGATAATTGTATAACTGCAACTGTTAGATTTGCCAAAAACCTTTGGAGGCAATTTCAGATTTTCATGTGGGTTTTAGTAAATGTTATACTTAAAATGTTGGCATTTTTTACTGAAATTTAGATCTTTTCTTTAGTTTAAATTCATTTTTAATTAGTTATTATTACTGATTACTAAATATTCGCGTGTTTAAGTAAAGTGTTAAAAGAAAAAGAAAAATAGGTTATATCAATGTTTCTCAAACTGTGGGACGCGCCCCCTGGGGGGCATGGTAACCCTGCGAGAGTGGGCGCGAGTATAATGAAAATAAAAGATTTATAAAAATAATTCTTTTCGAATGAAGTAAAACAAAATGCTTTCTGATATAATAAAAAAAACCATTTACACTGATATAATTTATTTTTATCATCTGGTGATCATCAAAAATAAAAGATTCCACTTAAAACGCTCATTAGCCGTCATTGATCCTATAACCAAATTAAAAAATATTTTGTTTGCTTTGCTGTAATCCCATTATGAGAGATTCCTTTATTGCGTTTCTTTTAACCTAAAATATTACTTTAGCTGACTTTCGAACTTACTGGTATGGTTATCTCCGTCCTTTTTTTTAGGGAAGTTGTAAATATATGGTACATATCTGTTTCACCTTTTTCCATGTGAAAGAATTTTATGATATATGGATAAGCATATTGAGCACTTTGAAGAATTATTTGGCCCATATATATTCTATTAGTAATCTGAAACATATAATGCATAATGAAAAGTGTTTTACACAAATATTTTTTAGAACATGCTACACTTTCCCCATGAACAATTTTGTGGTTTAGGTTGCTGTGTTGTACGACTTATTATGATTTATAAATGTAAATGAGCAGAATATTAAAAAAATGGGCATCAATGATCCCTTTGAAGAAAATTGAAACTGATCAAGCAATTGAAGAACCTACTGAAATAATGAATATTCAACAATATAGCGAAATTAACTATCAGAAAAGCGTTATACATGAAACGCTTGAGTTGATTTGAAATTTCCAAGTGCTGCCTAAAGATCTCTGTGAGGAAAACTTTGAAGCCATAATGTAGCACTTTGCCTTGTAAAAAAAACACAAGGAATAAAACGTTCAAAATATTATTTGTAGATCATCAAACAACAGCAAAACTACAAAAACGTGAACAAAATATGAGAGTTTTGCTGTAAAATAACGTTCCCGTGTTGTTAGCGAAAAGCGTCTGTGATTTCTGTTTTTTTATTGAGGACACGCACATTTGGAACATTTTCTTTTGTTTTATTGGACTTTTTCTCAAATTTTCAAAGACAGATTGAAAAGTCATTGAAAGTAGGTAAGTATATTTTCACTTAATTAAATTATTCGCTGGAATTCTTATTTTTATTGCGTATAGTAAAAAAAAATATATATAATAAATTATAGTTTTAAAACAAACTAAAAAACACGCTTTTAGAGTGAATTGAATTAAAAATTAAAAAAAAATAATAAAAAGATACATTACTTAAAAGGAATATATACAAAATTTAATACTAATCTTGTTAATGTGTACGGTTTATAATTATGATCGTATTGTAGATTTAGCGCCCCTAAAGAGCATTATTATTGCATTCAGTACATTTTCATTTCAGAGGGGGGGGGCGATAAAAATTATGATTGAAAATTTGGTCGCCAGTAGTGAAAGTTTGAGAACCACTGGGTTATATGATTGTGACCATGTGAGAAATACATACGTAATGAATCTGAATTTTATAACTGAATAAAGCATAATGAAGATAATTTGGGATGAAAAATAAATAGAATAATATATATATATATATACATATATATATATATATATATACTTTTACAAGGTAACATTTTTTATAAAAATTGTTTTCTAAATGTTTTTTTTAAAATTGTATAAATGCACTCTGTTTCTTAAATGCAATTGTGTATACTGAAGTGACATTTTTGAAATATTCTTAAGCAGATATCCTAACAAAAAATGACAATTTTCAATAAATTCATAATAATCATATTTGCTCGCTCAACTAAAAGTTTAATTGAAAAGAATTATTAATATACTTAAAAAATTTCACTTCAGTATAAATATAAATGTATAATTAATGCATATAGTCAATGTCTTGAGTTCATATGTTTAATAGTTTCTGAGATAAAGGTATGAGATGGTACATCAAGTGTGTTGTTTGTTGCCTTTACGAGAAGCTTGTTACATACATATAAATACTTAAATTTCATGTTTAAAAACATAAAAACAGATTTCTTTTGGCTGTTTTGGAAATTATTTTTCCAGTTAAGAGTAACTTTTAAAGTTTTAAACTTAGAAACTGTCTGCAACAAAAAACTACTAATATTTTTTACAAGAGCCTCACGAAAACTAGCGAAATATCGTATAATTTGGCATTTTTATATACCATCTCAAGTTCATACTAAAACCGTATTGATACATTTTCACATTATATTTATATTGCTCAATGTTCAAATTTCATATATGTAAATTATAAACGCCACTAATTTTTCGAAAATTGAAACAGAATTGAGAAAATTGATGTAATACTGGAAATTATCTAGTTAAAAAAAACTGAAAAAGGCTATTGAATGCAATTTAAGACTTTTTTTGCTTATTATTTTATGCAAAATAAATTCCAAAGATGCTAATGTTCAATAAAATGGGACAGATACATGGTGTTGTAATTCTTTATTTTTGTGATAAAGTGACCCTTTATAGTGAAAATTCAATTTTCTCAAAAATGATGTTTTAAAAACTGTTTTCATGTTTTTCTCAGTATAAAATGTATGAATGTAATGAATTCCCCCCCTCATGTTACTTATATGTAACTATACATATTCATGTGAGGTGTTTGGGGATTTTCCTAAAATATTTGACTGGAGTCCATATATCGTGACAAAAAATGTCAATTTTTTTAAAAATTCATAGTGATATTTTTATGTTAAATGTTTTTGAGAAAACTAAACAATATATTTTAAATATTTCACTTAATTGCAAATGTTAATGTTTATTTATTATTCAGACAAGTTTTTAAGCTTTAATAATTCAAAAAAATTTCAATAATAGGTAACTAACAACTGAGATGTGTAATGTCTTTTGTCGTTGAGAGAAGTTTGTTACATGCATAAAAATACCTCGATTTTATATTTAAAAACATAAAAACAGTTTTATTTTTGACTTTTTTAGAAATCCTTTGTACAGTTTAGAGAAAATTTTGAATTTTGAAACTTTTAGAAGTTGTGTTTTCATGGAAACATACAAATCCATTATTAAATTTTTCTAACGTCGTAAAATCACATATTCCTAAATCATGACTTTTACATATTGATACATGTTTACATTAGATTTATGATGTTGAAAGGTCAAATTTGATATTTATAAAGCAATGAGGTTAAAAATTCTTTGCAGATTGTTACATAATTTGTGAAATTTGATGCAAAATGCTAAAAAAAATATCGTTGAACAAAGACTGAAAATTACTATATATGTATTTTCTGAACAGTTTTAGGCGTTTTTGTTTCACATTTTATGTTTAAAAAATAAAGAAGATACTAATGTTTATTAAATTATGGCAAATACATGTTGTAATTCATTATTTTTTTAATTAAGTGCCTTTTTACACTTAAAATGCAATTATCTTAAAATGATTGTTTTCAAAGTGCGTGTACCTTTTTAATAGAAAATAATGAATGAAACTAATTGCAATTTTTACTGCACATAAATAATATGTAACTATATATAATGGAGCTACTTTCTTGGAGATTTTCTTAAAATATTTTGCTCATAAGCAGTTATCGTAAAAAATGACAATTTTCACAAATTTCAAAGCAATACTTTTACGATGAATTTTTTTGAAAAAAGTAAATAATATATTTGAAAAATTTTACCTTTTTTTAAATAAAAACGCCTAATTATTATACAGCCAAAATTTGAAATTTTTACATTTAACAATTTCTGAGAAACAGGTTCCTAAAATGTCCCACTTTAACATTGTTGCAATATGGCGTTCCGAATACTCTTAAGCTTTCGAGTGAAAATGACGCCATTGAGAACCCTGTAAAAAAGTTTTTGTCATAATTGAGTCAACAACGACTACTAAAAAGATCTCTTGGTCTATTGGTTGCTGAATGTCTATGATGTGATAATTCTAGTAAATTATATTCCTTTAACGTGTTAAATAAAGCGTGAGTACTATACAGTTTTATATAAGGGATTCTGAATTGTATCACTTACTTTATAAAGCTCATTCGGCTATTGAACTCGGAGAATGGGATGAAACTCTAAAAGAACTTTCAAATAAATACAAAAATTTTACAAGCCCTGATTTTGAACTGTGCTTTCACCTTTGTGAACCTTGTCAGGAAAAACAGAAAAAAAAATATTAAAAGCAGCCTTGCAGTGATACCTAGGATTTTTTTCCCCAAATTGTAATATATTGGATATTGAATAAGTGGAAAATACGATATATTCTACCGACTTTGAACTTCTAAAAGGATTTTAAAACAAGTACAGAAGGTCATTCACATCTTATGGAAACGATTTTCATAGTTTATTTTTATCTATTAAATACCGCATGTTTTGTAGAAATTTGCTTCTACCTGATAGTCATGATTCTTTACGATTCCTGTAGCTTGATCTTTCTATGAAAATAGGATCCTCATTAGTACACCCATGCCAATTTTAATCCAATCCCCTTAAAATGTTGTTTGAAGTTTGTTCAGTGTTTTGGATGCCATTTTGCTAATGTATGTTATAATATATCGAAAGAACAAAAGTCTTCTGGAGAATCGTCAGGTGATTTTACTTTTATTTCATTAAAAAGGGAATACTTCACACACATTCCTCATATAAGTTTCTTTTTTTTGCTAAATATGTGGCATGCGTGTTAGTGGAAGCTGTGTACATATGCAGCTTAGCTTTATCAATATCTTTTACATATAAGGCTAGAATTTCTTCTTTAAAAATTGGTTTTAAAATATTCTGATGGTAGTAGGGATAATTAATTTTTCCTTTACATGACACTTTTTAGAACTTTAATTTTCCTTTGTGACAAAATCCTGCGACTATCATGAGTCAGTTTAAAAAATTTTCTGTATACTTACAAAGCGATATCGTACACTCATTCCCATCAGTTGGTCAACTGAAAATTGATCTTCTTTTATTACAGTCACTTAAATATATCCATGCAGCATCGAGTGTTACCACAGATTTCAATTTTTCAGCTGGTAGTTGTTTTTCAATTATTTTTCTGCAATTTATTCGCAATATGTTTTGACAAAAGTAGATGAATTTTTGGTTTAGACATCTCTTTTAACTCTAAAACTTTTATGAAAGATTCTACTTGAAGTACAGGAAGATAATTATAGTTTCGATGCAATGAATCTTTGTGTAGGTAGATTTTCTTTTGGGACCATAGACTTCATTTTCTGGATAGTTTCTGGCGTTCACACCGTCTTAGGATGAGGGTTAATGCCATGTTTTGGTTTTTTCCTCCACACTTTGAAGTTCAACATATTATTTATTACAATGTTATAACCTAGAATTTTACATCGCTCTATGGTTTGTTGATACGAATTTTTCTCATCGGAAAATCCATTTACGTAACCTTTGAGCCATCTAAAAAATAAATATTCCATTTTACAATCCACTAAAATAGAAAAAAAATAATAGAAAAGAACTAATAAGAGGATTATTCTCAGGTTCCTATATTTTATCTTAAAATACAAAAGAGAACAGCAATTACAAAGTGATTCTCTTTAAATGAGAACTTCCTTTTTGTATATGCTAGATCAAAATTCACTTTGTGCCCAAAGAATTTGCTTTGAATTTAAGCACAATTCCTGACCACAAACTTCCTCTTCGGCCAATTGTTATTCCAGTGGAAGTGGCCAAGAATTCGTCAGTAGTGTGAGTAATACAAAGAGCCAAATTAAGAGTTGGCTTTGCTGGACAAATGTAATGAAATGTAATTCAAAATATCATTCAAGTCTACCGTGTTGCAACCAGTAGTTTCATCTTAATTTCTTATTTGAAAATTTCGCTTTGCTTTTAATCAGAAAGGCTTCACTTTATTGTGCACAATGTTCATTTTTATTTAAGTATTTTAAATAATTGCTTTCATTTGCACTCTCATTATTTTTTCGGAATATCATTTGAATATTTTTAGAAACGTGCGGGATTTTTATTATAACCTTATCAGGACTATTATTTTACATACTTGGTATAAATAACGATGGTCATTCTATAGAATGCCTCGGTATTGCATACAATGCCAAGACAAAACAATGTAATGATTCTCATATGTCATGCTTTGCCAATAACATATATATATACACACATATATATACATATATACATATATATATATATATATATATATATATATATATATATATATATATATATATATATATATATATATATATAATATATATATATATACACACATATATATATATATACATATATATATACATATATATATACATATATATATACATATATATATATACATATATATATACATATATATATATACATATATACATATATATATACATATATATATACATATAGTAATGTGCCACATTTCAGCTATTCATGTGCTTTAAATCTGCTTTTGTGTCCAGAATCTGGCAATAGATTATTTATTGCACCCAAATTTAGCAGGGGCATGCATTTTTAAGTGAAACTTTTAGATAAGTGACATATATATTTTAATGGATTTAGATATTCCTATCCATTATTTTCATCAGGATTTTGCTCAGTATTATTAACATAAAGGGGACAATTGGCGAGTCTCAAAACCAGTTCAACCCCACTTTTTAATATAAATTATTTTATATATAAGCTGTCCTAAGTCAGCAATGTTTATAATACTGAAGCTTCCATTTTTAAATTTAAATTTCGATTGCTGATGAGTCCCTCATTGTGTGGTTTGCTTACTATCTGTGTTTTTCAATTTTGATTACTGGATATTCATATCTTGTTTGTTAGAATTAGACTATATATATATATATATATATATATATATATATATATGGTGATGCAGATTGGCTTTCAGTACAAGGTTATTAGACCTCAGTTATTTTTTAAGTTTAATTATACAATTACTGTTTACAAAATCTTTATATACCTGATATAAAGATAGATAAATGAAAAAGAGTCGTATTTTTCATCGCACGCGTCTTCATGCTCGTACCTCTGCAATTTCTTAAGAGACACGAGGCATCATCTTAATTGTCATAATTACGTTCTTTAACTTTGAGAGTCTAGAAGAATACAGGGTCCCAAAACACTATGAGCGCAATCAAGCATGCTCAAACCCTTTTTATCTTGTGGTTTAGTAATAGTGCCAGGAAATAAATATTAATATATACATATATACACTGATGAAGGCAATTGAAGGGCCATTAAGTTTTTTGCAACAAAAAAGCAAATAAAACTAAACTTTGGCAAAGTAGCTTTCGATATATACCTATGTACGAGAAAAAAATAGGCACAGTCTGTAACCTAATAAAAAACCAGTCACTTGTCCACCACCGCAACTGACCAACAAGCTGCCAGTTACAGAAAAACTTTACTAATTGTTCATATCAGTGTTTCTCAACATGTGGGGTGCGCCCCTAGGGGCGCGATCATATTAAAAAGTCGAAAACAAAATACACTGCTGGACAATTGCTTAGGACGGATCACACATTGCTATGTAGCATAACATTAAGCAAGACATGAGGCCCGGTAGGATGAAATATAGTTGCCACACTATACAGACATTAGAATAATCAATATTTGTTGTTCTGGAAAGTACAAAAGCTGTGAAACATCTGAAAGAAAAAATGTTCATTTGATCTGCGTACGGAGAAATGGAACAATGCATCTAAACGTCAGCAGGCATCTTAAAGAAAGGTATCAGTACGGGATATGTGCACCGTGGAGTGTGATGCAACATTCCACACGTCGTACCATACTTTGCACAACATTATCCAGCAGCTGTTGAGGCAATTTATCCCATTCCTCTGTGAGTGCACGGATGAGGGTGTTCTTTCTTGTCGGAGGATAGTTTCGACCAGCAACTTGCTTCCCCAAAGCATCCCACACATTTTCAATGGGGTTTAGATCTGGAGAACGCGCTGGCCATACGAGACGTTGAATACCCTCGCTGTCTAGACAATCCTGAACAGCGAGTGTTCGATGACATGTTGTGTTGTCGTCCATAAAAACAAATTTATCACCGACAGCACCACGGAAAAAACGAACATGAGGAAGTAGAACTTCATCAATGTATCGATGACCCGTCATAGTCCCATTCGCAACCACTTGAAGGCGCGTGCGGCCGTTGATCATGATGCCGGCCCACACCATGATACTGCATGTCAGATATCGGTCCTTTACCTGGATATTTTCCGGACGATAAGCAGTACCACTCTCGCGCCAGATCAGTTTGCGTCTACAATCCGATGACATACTGAACCTATTCTCATCTGAGAATAGTACGCATGCCCAGTCTTGTTCAGTCCAATTGTGATGCTCACGACACCATTGCAAACGGACAGTACGGTGCTGTCTGGTCAAAGGGACACACACAACAGGTCTGCGTGCGTATAGTCCTCCTCCCCTCAAATGTCTGTCAACAGTTTTTCGGGAGATCTGCTTTCCTGAGTTAGCAAGAAACTGATTTTCTACCTGCTAAGATGTGATGCGCCTGTTTCTTCTTGCTGATAGGACGATATATATGTCTTCTGCAGGAGTCGTACTTCTAACACGACCTCCCCGTGCCGTCTACTACACATTCCAGTAGTTTTAAATGACTTCCACAGCCGTGAAACAACGCTGTGAGCGATGTCGAACTCCCTGGCAACATCTGTTATTTTTCGCCCTTCTTCGATCTTTCCAATAATTCGGCGACGCATAAAATCATCTATGTGATGTCGGGAAGACATGCCAAAAATTTTAAGTTCGTCTATTAAATCTTTCCTGTAAAACTTTGACTTGAAACATTAACTGTCCACACGCGTCAAAACCTTTAAAGCTCTTATGAACGCTATCACGTGATGAACAGACGTGGGAAAAAAATTGCATACTCATACTTCGTCTTACTAATATCCCGCACTTATTCTAATTTTCCACATTTTGCTTCCTTTCATTTTGTGGCTGCTATGGATGATAGTGTTATCCGTCCTTAGCAATTGTTCAGCAGTGTACTATTTAAAAACAAAATTATTAATTTACTGAAAGTAAACAAATAAAATACATTCTGACATAATAAAAAATAAAGCACACATTTGCACTGATATAATACACTTACAAATGTATCAGTACAGCGCAATGCATTTTATAATTAATTTAACAATACTAATTTAAGAACATGTTTAATAGTTCCTATCAACTCCATGGGCTTGTCAGATATGAAATTATATGCAAAAATTAACATTAATATTGATAATTTGTATGGTTTATAATTAATCCCTTTAATTGTCGATCAAAAGTAATGCGATGTATTAAGGAGGGAAGGAATAAATAAGCAAAACCTCTGAAATAAGTAAACGTTCGCAAACATGGTCAAAGTCTTTTTTGCATACCAATGCCTTCGGAATAATTTTATAAATAGCGATACCTTGAAAAGATTGTACTTCAGAAAGACGTATATATATGTCCGAGGCAATTAACGCACTCTTTGTGCGATACATTTATATACTCCGGTGGCACTTAAAGAGGTAATTCGTATTGTAGTTTTAGTGTCAAAGTATAATATTATCGAATTCAGTACATTGTTATCGCATGAAGGGGGTGCGAAGCAAATTATGATTGAATTTGGGGTCGCCACCATCGAAAGTTTGAGAAACACTGGTGTAAATGATAGCCTTTAACAGCTACAGAACTATCCCATCCATGTTTCATATTGCCTGCTAGTATCGTTATCAAACTTTATTGCAAGCTCACCCACACTTGCACTGAGACCATTCGGAGCTCATCGATGGTCCATGGATCTGACATTCGAGATACAATTGTGTAATTAAGGACGTTTCCTACCTATTCAATGAGATTTAGGTTAGGAACATCGCAGGTTTATCCTGTCGTTGAATGTCTTCCAACTGGAGGTTTCTGTCGACCACATGTTATCGTTCAAAAATAAGAAATTTGGTCCATATTCTTTAAAGAAAAGTATGATCTAGTGTGTACAAGTCCCGTCCTTATGCCACTGACCTTTAGCGTACCTCTATTGAACAAATGAAAGTATGTATACATATGTGTCATGATAACTGATCATATCAGTAGGTCATATCGAACATATGGGCGATTTTCGACAATGTTAGAGCAAAAACATGTGATAATACTAGATGGTACTTACTGTGGTTCAAAGTCAAAGGGATGCAGACTACAAAGCTTACTGTTCACATGCTACCTGCTTTAGTCTCTGAACTACTGTCATTCATACATCTTGTATTATATAGGTTTAGACATAGTTGTGTTGCTCTCTCGTGCCTATACCTTTTGCCTAAAATTTTCAAATAAAGGTCTGAAGTTGGTGACGTTGATCCTTGGTTGGTGACGTTGATGATCCTTTTACGATCTTGGCCAAGAAGGCTAACCACTTTCCTCGTCTCTGTGAATTACAACATTTCTCGAAATACTGATGTTTCTATGCCACGTACCCTGTTATACAACAAATCTTTCAAATATTTGTCATCTTGAAGCATCCTCTAGAAAATGACGATTGATCATATTAACCATAAGTAAACAAAGGAATTCAAAAAACAAGGATTGGGCTAACCTACGATGTTTCAAAACTTACAATACAAACATCTGCAAACAAGTGAAGTATCTCTACACCTGTATCCTTACTCCTATTTTCTAGGCTATCCCGTTATACATACATATATATATATATATACATATACAGGGAAGCACAAATGAAGAACCCGATTTGCAAACATAATATTTTCGAAGCTATAGCATTCCCTGCAATAAGTAATATGACAATCTAAAAAGTAAAAAAAAATATATCCAACGATGATCAAATGCAAACTCAAGATCGCTGTGATTAAAATTTAAACCTGGCGAAAATGACAGAGAAGATTCGTGCTTATTAAAATTGCACACGATTTCTTTTTCCAGTTATTTAATTCAGTGTTTCTCAAACTGTGGGGCACGCTTCCCCCCAAGGTTGACGTGATAACCCTACATAGGGGCGCAAGCATGTTGAAAAGTCGAAAAAATGTTTAAAAAATTATTAATTTGCTAAAAGTAAAGAAACCAAAAAATAAAGTAGTCATTTACACTGATATAAAACACTTATAAATACACTCACGTTCATAAATTAAGGATAATAAAGTTCAGGCAAAGAAAGAGACAGAAGTAAAACAAATTTGACTTATTTGTAATGTTTATTTATTAAACAAAAGATAAAGAGCAAAAAAGATGCTATATGTTTGACATAATTAATAAAAAATTGTTATTTTTACTCCCTGAAGCAAATTTCAAAAAAGTACCTATTTACAAAAAAAAAACAGTATAACATGGTTAGTATGATGGTTAATACGGAGTATGTCTCCCGGATGATGCAATACATGCCTTACAACGCCTAGGCATGCTGAGTATCAACTTATCAATCTGATCTTGGGGAATATTTCACCACTCATCAAGCAATGCCCTCCGAAGTTCCAGTGGACAGGTGGGTGGGTTACGGGCAGCAATTCGTCGGCTAAGCACATCCCACACATGCTCTATTGGATTCAGGTCCAGTGAGTATGCTGGCCAATCCATACGGGTGATATCCTCGAATTGAAGGCATTCGTCTACAATATTTGCACGGAGAGGACGGGCGTTGTCATCCATGAACAGAAATTCAGCACCCATGGTGCTCCGAAACAAACGTACATGTTGTTCCAGAATGACATCCCGATAGATGTTGCCTGTCATCGTTACACTCTGAACATGCAGGTCAGTTCTGGACCCAAGAATAATACCTCCCCAAACGAGCCATCCTGAACCACCGTAACCGAGTCGTTCAATGGTGTTCTCTTGGTGGTAACGGGTACCTGGCGCTCTCCATATTAAAGTCCGGCTAGAATCAGACTGCAAACTAAACCTGGACACGTCGGTTGATTGATTGATTGATTGATTGAATTTAACGTCGCACTGTTCAGCTACACGAGGGCTTTTGGCGACGGACCACGTAATTTTGAACCATGGTCAAGTGACGTGGACGACACCTGAGCTGGCACCCCTCTCCTAACTACCACACCACACCAACGGGAGGACGTTTCAGCTCTCGACAGATTTAACGTGCATCGCTGCCCTACACGGCGGGTCTTTAGTGGTACTGGGCTCGAACCTGCGACAAAGCAAGCCACAGTCCGATACCTATACCACTCGGCTACCGCGGCCACTGGACACGTCGGAAAACCTCACACAAGACCACTGTTGTGATGTCCACAATGCATTCTCTCTACTCTAGGTTAATCGCAGGCGACAGTGAGTTGCAGTAAGTGGAACACATCTGACAGGCCTATGAACATATAGATTAATGTGCCCTAAGCGTCTGTACACGGTCTGTCTTGAAACTGTCGTACCAGTAGCTGAAGAGAGCTGACGAGACAGGTCTGATGCTGTGCTCTGTCTGTTTCTTTTGGCAGTAACTGCCAAATATATATATATATATATATATATATATATATATATATATATATATATATATATATATATATATATACCAGTTCTCATTCGGCGTTGTTATCGGCGGCGAAATATGCTGTATCATCTACTCACATTACCATCATCTTGGAATCGTTGCCCAAACCTGAAAATGACACTCTGGGTGATTCCAAGTTCCTCGGATACTTTCAGCTGGGTACGTCCAAATTCCAGTCGTCCAATAATTCTACCACGTAAAAAATCATCCAAATGATTCCTTTGTGCCATAACAATGCGGTTATTGCACTGAAAGGCTTTTTAAAACGCTTGTGAACAATTTTGCTTCTTTACCACCATTCCTTATATACCCCTCTCTTACACTCTCGTCATTGTGACGTACTATCCGCACCATCTGGTGGTTTCTAGTAATTTGCATATTCTTCTTCAAGCTGTGTGTGATATTTCTACAGGTGAAATTTTTATTTTACTGTTCAATTTCTTTGTGATTCAGAATTATCCTTAATGTATGCACATGAGTGTATATTAGTACTGAGCAATGGATTTTAGAATTAACTTAAGAATACCAAGTTTAAAAAGAAATCTATTAATTGTCAGTGTCCCTATATGCTTGTTATATATAAAATTTAAAAAAAAAAATAACACTTACCTTGATAATGTATATACGGTTTATAATAAATTCCTTTAAAGCCGATTAAAAATTACGCGATTCGCTCCTCAATGAGGTTAATACGCTCACCTGTGTTTCAGACGTAAGTGAGCGTATCTGGTGTGTTGGGGTGGGACAACAAAGTAATACATAAGCACATTCTTTGAAGTAAGTAGATCCTTCCATACACTGTCAAGTTTATTTATCAATTTATTTTTTGCATTTCACTATCAAGTTCATTTTTCAAATAAATCCAGTTTTCTGCATCAAAATATAAGTATCCATCCACTACAAGTAGAATGTATACTCCGAGTATTATAACATGTGTATAGCTAGTCCGAGATTAACGCACGATACCTGCTTGCATTCGATGTTGTCATGAAGGGCTTGCTCTAGGAGTGATAAAGACTACCACTGAATACACAAAATGAACACCACTTCTTCGTGTCGTCGATAATCTGAACATCCAGGATTACATTTTTTTAATATTATGACAGGTTACAGTGTTTATTCTTTGAGGTCTCGGATATGTTAGCTTTCAACAAAATAACACAGGATCGCATTTGTACGTCATATTTTGATATTGTACTACAATAAGTTTTCAACCATTTCTTTGATCAGCACACTCCTTAGATTCTTACGCCATTGAAAACATTTAGTTAATGATCGTTCGGAGACTGGGTCCAAACCATTCTCAAGTGCCTGAATATGGCATTCACTTGAAAAATAATGGGATTACTTTGCTGTATCTGTTATCTTAGTCCGTCCTACCCGTTGCAATATTGAGTTGTTGTCACATTAGCTTAGAGGTGGCAGTTGTGTGTTTAAATGTATTATATTTTGTGTATCCCAAAATTGCCCATAATTTTAGTTAAGCTCCTTCTATGGTGTATATGTGCAGCACTTTCCTATTATTCTTATTTTCCTATTATTTTCTTCCCTGGAACCATACTTTTAATGGCTAACAAGCCATTTATGCATCCCGAAAAAATGTGAAAAAATTATATTCACAAAGATTGACTCCTTTGAAGTTACTCAAAATAAATGTAAGGATAATTAAAAGCTCGGTTAATTAAGAACCTTTGCAAAATTGGTACACTATTAATTCTATGTTTTTAGACATTTGTGCTTACATTTATGTAATATATTTATTTTGCACTTAATATCATACCATGCATTGAAAATATTATCGCTTTACATTTATGCATTTAGCCTTACAAAATTGTATAATTATCATTAATATTAATTGTATACGCTTTTCAAACTGCAACTGAAAGAGAGTTAAAAACACCCAAGTTTGGATAAAAAAATATGTATATTATTTAAATTTTCAACACATAAAATTTCCTAATTATTTATCGTTATTTTAAAAATTAAATAAATTTGTTTAACATTACAATAATAAAAATTTCATTTGTTAGAGTGTTTTAAAGTTCATGATTTTACAAGTTTGTTATATATTTCTTGCTACTTGATATTCCTCAGATCTTTTTGATGTCCGTTCCAAGTGGAATTATTTTCTTGACATATACCAAGTTAAATTTCCCTACTAGAAATTAATTAATGAATTCTGCCCTAATCCTAGTTAATATGGTTATCTGTTATTATTCCAATTAATCATTCTCATCGAAATGGTTGCCTGTCATTAACTCATTGATGTCATTACTTTATATGTAATAGAAACCTTATCTTTCATTATGCTGTAATTTCAGAATATTTCCTTCAGTGTCTATGACATTGATCGTTATATCACAATCCAGTTTTTGACTTTAATGCTGTGGAACTCTAATTAGTCAACCACTGAAAACTAAAAATTAATCATTTGGTTTCTGTATAATACTAGTAAAGTACGATCATACGTAAGTCTTCGTCCTATTTGAAAGAATTTACTCGAAGCGTCAAATTTTATTTGATAGGTTGTACAAATGAAACAAGTAATATTAAATAAAATAACGTCAATTCCTACTTTGTTAAAAAAAAACATACTTGCGCCATCTGCTGCAGCAGTTATAACTACAGCGGAAATAACACAACATAAATTAAAAAATATAATTTAATTAATGAGTTAATATTTGAAAAAAACTACATTAATATCAAGTGGCTTAGTATTTTATGAACGATTGAAAATTTGAACAAGATGAATACATAAAGAGTATGAGATAATAGCAGGAAATGAAAAAAAAAAACTGAAAAGCTTAGAAATATTAGGTTATTTAAAGAAAATTCCATAGTTTATTCATTTCACATAGCATACAATCAGATATCTTTAATCCACAATGAAACAACTTTACTGCAATTAATCATCACACACACAAATTTATATAAAATGTACATGATATAATTTTTTTACCTTCATACCACTTTTAATGCAAAGAAGGTTAAATTACAATGAAAAATACATCCATAATTAATATTCTTGTCAAGTATAATATTATTTTTTAATTATTTAATACAACATTTTAAATTTATATTTCCTATTTTAGAAGCTTATTTTATATGGATATCGGCTAGTTATAATATGCGTAAAGTAAATACAACCTTTGACAATAAAGTTCGGTGAATAGTCCTGTAAAATTAAAGTAGATGAAACGTTAACGAAAGTTACCTTACTGTCATTTGAAATAGTAAACCTCCCATAAATATGTACCCCTCAGATCTGCTATACAAGTCAGGAAACATTGCCAGAAGTCTTCTTTTGGGATGGAGTTCAAAGTCCTCGTCACGTTTCATTGGATGTTAGAAATATTGTCAGTGTTTGATTTTAATAAACACGTACCAGCATCACCTAAGTTTATTTCGGTGTCTTACCAAGCTTAACACAAACATTTAAATGGATCTTTTGTTCGTTCATTTTCATGTTCTCAGTTAAGAACCAATGTATTAAACAAGCAATTTTTAAAGCAAGTATTACACGGAACACAAAAAAGTGTCAACTGAAAAATGATGGAGGCAGATGGTAAAAACCTGTCAATATGCATATGCAGCGTTTTGTTTCGCTTGTGTTGCCACATCGGTCATTTTGACTTCACCCACCAAACTGTATTGTCAGAGGTTGTATTTATTTTCTTCAAATAACCTAAATTATAGTATCCTTGTAGTTGAGTTTAGTTAAATTTATGTATTAAATTAAAATAGAAAAAACGTTATTAATAATTTATAACGCAATATTTGAACATTTAACTTTAATATATAACTCAACTAATTGCACATTTTTTTCTGAATTCACAATCGAATGAAATCCAGTTATATCAAATATTTCAAGTTGTAATACTGCAATCAAGTCTGAATATTATGAGATTTCTATGTTTGAATATGTGTATAAGGTGTATTTTGTCAATGATTAATTTTACCTTTACTTATCGTACACACACACACATGCAATTCTGATAGTAAATAATGTAAGTTGGGAAAATGAAGTGAATACAAATTCATCTCATACGTTATTTGTTTTTATAATATTGATTTTTATACTATCGATTTGGAAAGTACACTGCTAGCCACACAAAGTGCAACACCTTTAAAGAATCATGCAAATCATGGGAAATTTATATCATGCGTTGACGGCGATAAAATATGGAAATCATTAGCATTACAGATCAAACATATATCAAGGGGGACCGTAGCGCATCCCGCAAGCGTTATATAGAGGAGGAACAGATTGGCGATTTCAACTACGCTAATTGTTTTTTCGTGCAGTTTCTTTTTTTTTCTTTGCGTAAACATATTTCGTGGAAGACATCGAGGGTCTTTTAACCTATTCAGAACGGGGAGATTTTCTACGAGACACTCACTGAGGTTGGGGTGAATGTGTAAGAACTTGCACTTAAGGACATGGCATTTTTGCCGCTAAGCCTAACTTAAGAAAACATTGCATAAATAACGAAACTTAAGTCCTAACGTCGTAATTTTTGGTAGCTCTTTTGATTAATACACAAGTTGTCAGTTGCATTAAAACTATAATGTAATAACGTTTTACCTTTAACTTACATGAAATTATATAAAAACATATGACTTACCGTGGGAAATAAATTTCGTAAGCACTATTCAATTTTTTCCAAAATTTTCATTGACAAAACACATTAATACACTTTCAAATTAATAAAAAAAATTAAAGCAAAACTTATTTACAAAATTAAAATGAAGATTGAGTGTGGAAACACACGGTTTGTGGCAATACACTTTGGCTGTTTTCACCCTTTTTGTTCATATTAAGGCTAGGAGAAGGCCTTGAAAACAATCAATTAATAGCCTGAAGTCAAGACTTTTGAAATAGGAAAAGTACGCGAAATATATTCGAAAGCAACAAAAACTGTAGCAGAACTGACACTAAAAGCCTAAAACACTACACACTGTTAAGAAAAAGAAAATTAAAAAAACACTAGGAGAGTTATTGGAAACGCGAATGTTTTATATTAAGTGGGAATTTTACGAGCTATTTGTTTACATTTTGATTATCCCCTCCCCCACCACAGCTGATGAGTAAAATACCAAAAAGAGGAAGGATATAAACAAACTTAAGGTCAGGTTACTCTAGCTATGTTCATTTTCAATATAATGGACATAGGGTGTCATCTAGTGGTCATTAAAAAACGTTCCAGAGGAAAAGTCATGCATGCAATTCCCGGCCTACAAGAGCGTTTTTCTAAAATGCATATTTTCACCTCCCGGCAATGAGGTTTGTCCGTGATGAATGCATATTTGTACTGTTCGTCACTAAGTGGTTAGCAAAATTTCTGAATTCAACCGAAGAAGAAAAATAACATATAAGTATTCCCGATGATCTTTAAAAAAAAATCGGTTAGCATTTTCTACAAAAAAACCAAAAAAAAAGAGAATCTATGGCGAGGACCTGTCATCGCTGTATTTTAGGAAGAAACGATGGACCGATGTGACGCATCGCACCCATTTCGTTGCACAACTGCCCATGATGACAGGAAGATTGTGCGCATGCTAGTGATAGATCGAGCAGCTACATCAGGAACTACAGCACAACAAATTCAGTCTATTATGCATCATTCGGTGTCCACTGTTACCAATCGACTCCGTTTTCAGCAGAGTGGTCCATTGTTTCATTTACCCTTCATTGGAAACCATAGGTGTTTGCACCGCCAATGGTGCGATGAACGGCGGACGTGGACAATGGTATGGAATGGCATTGTGTTTCCTGACCAATCTCGATTATGCCTGCAACATCACGATGGTTGGAATTCCAGTTTTAAGATACCATAGCAAGAGGCTGCTGAAACGTTGTGTTATGCATTGCCACACTGGTCCTACACTTGGTCTTATGTTTTTGGGTGGCATTGGATTTTACTGCTGCAACCCTCATGTATGCAGCACCTTTACACTGAATAACTAGTGCTATATATCTCTCAATATTGATTCGGTTTTATTATTTGTGTTAAGATTAAATTGAAAACATAAAGTTAAGATATAGACGAAATATCATATAAAAGTAATAAATAAGACAACAAAAGACGGAGTACATTTTTGTTTTGTTACCTGAAAAAGAATCTGCATTAGATGAATTTGTTTTTAGCACATTTAGTGTTTCAAAAAAATGATTTTTTAATCAAGCCTTTAATTAAAAGATTAAGAAAAAAACGACATAACAAAAATAAATATATTAATTAGAAATATATTAATTGAATTGTTATCAAATATTTTGAAAATCATATTACGTAATATATTAAAAACATATCGAAACAAACTCTTAAATTTATTTAATATTATTTAAAAGCAGTATTTTTTATGTAAAGGCCCACGTTTTAGGTATGTCAATATTACTTACATTCAAATCATTCACAATGGAGGCATACAATAAAAAAAAACATTTGCCGTAGTATCAGCGACCAACTCAATAAAAATTTTACATTTAAAGTTAATACTTTATAGTTAAGATTAAAATAATTATTTTAATTTATAAAATATTGGAGTTTAAATTATTTCAAAAAAACAACAAAAGGAAAGCTGTGCTCGTAAAATATTATACTTATTGTATTTAAATCACACACATATATATATTTTTTTTTACCATTCTAAAATTTGCCATGATTAACAAAACAAAGTAATCATTCTTAATTTTTAGAACTGCATTTTGTATTTTTATCATAAATATAAATCTAATATAAATGGCTAATTAAAATCTGTGCTTTTAAATCTTGAGAATTTATCAATAAAATAATAATTTGCAATTAAATATTAAAACAATAAATATATTTTAAGCTCATTTAATCCCACAACCATAAATTATTCTTTTATTCTTGTAAAATTACGTAAGCAATATTTTTATAAAACCTAAAACAATGGTACGTTAAAGAATTATCTGTGACTATTAACTTCATTGTGGGAATACTTTTATAAACAATGCTGTTCTATAGCATTAATTAAAAAATAACTAAATCAGAACATGCTAATTATTTTTTGGTAATCATGTAAAAAATAATTATGTTTAATAATAGTGCATCAATGCACTTCTTCATTAACGAAAAGAGGCACGTGTGTTTCCTAATATTATTTATTCATAAATTTTATTTTTATACTTTTAAATTTGTGTTCTGTCGAAACGTTTAAAGTACACTAAAGTTAGCAATTAAGAAAATGATTATTTTAATGATATTAAAACGCATGATACTAAATTTAAGATACGATTTGTATTAGCATGTATATATTGTACCAAATGTGTCCTTTTTTTTTTCGAAATTAGCAGTCGCCATCTATCGGTCAGCATACATAACTCATTGCATTAAATTGTGTCAATGCTGTAATGGAACTGCACCAATAGCATCTTTAAAAGAATATTTTTTTTAAAGTAAGAGATTCTTGAAAAAAGAATAATGATCTTTGAAATTTCAATACAACAACTTATGCATTTACTTCCTCAGTCTTTTAAAATAAAGTAAAAAAATTTGATTTTGGAAAACATATTTTACATTTCGTTGCTTTTTTATTTGAATATATCTGTGTAGACAAAAACAGCACTTTTAAAAATTTCTGAGTAGGTAAATTATTCATGTGTTTGTGTTCTGTTTTCCTTATTACACTTAGAGTCAACTTTGATTTTACATGTAATTACTTAATTTCAAGTAATTGTCCATTCCATTAAAAAATATTATATAATGAAGATTGACAAAACACCTCTTCAAAAAATACTATGTGGTTTCTAGGTTTATTGTTAAATTTACGAATGCACGACAAAAAAAAATCATTTCACCTTGACAAATTATGCCTCAACTGTTTAATTATTAACCTTCGTATATTTTTAATCCACAGACTAAAATGCAGTTCATTTTTGTAAACTCTATCGAAAGTAATAATTCTATAAATTTAAAAAAATGTTAATTAAAAATAAACTTTTGTTTACATAATTTTTTTTGCTATATTTCACATATCTTCTAAGTTAAGTAATAAAATGTTGTGAAGGTATTCAAATTTAAATATATATTTTAAGACAAAATCTCTATTGAAGAAACTTGTAAACAGCAATTGTTAGTTACTGAATACGTATTGAATGTTGAATTTTTTTTTCTAATAACTTTTTTAATGTAAAATTGCAATTAATAAGTTCCTTATTTATTTCAATATAAAGTTCAGTTTGAATATTAATTCCTATTAATATAATGTGATGCAAACTATTTATGGTCTTGCAGTTAAATGCAAGCATGATTTTTGAGCTTCCATCTTAAAAGTATATTTTTATATTAACCTACAGCTTTTGAAAATAAGCGATTCGCTCCCTAGTGTAACCATTTTTAAAGGCTCGCATTTGCGATTTACTGGGGGAAGTGGGGGATGTGAAAGAGCTTAAATAAGAAACTTTTTTTCTTTTGAATAAGTAAATCCTTTGCAAACACTGTCAAGGTCAATGTAAGACATTCCAAAACTTTTCGAATGGCTTGGACAAAATGCCATATTATTGGAGGAACTGATCTTGAAAGGCAGTAGCAGAGATATCTTGTAAAATATAAAGTTTAGAAAAAGATGCCAGCAATGCTGGCCTTAAAAAGACATACCTGTCAATATTATCCTGAATTATGGAGTACTGTGAAAAAATATTTAATTACGTTTCCCAATGAGAAAAGTTTCAGTGTAATTATCAATATCTTAAAGAAAAGAAAGAAAGAAAAAAGTCTAGGCTTTATACGAATCGAGGAGATTTAAGGTTTAATCTGACAAAATGGATGCAAAATGTTGAAAATTTGTTATTGAATCAACTTATTCAACTTTTCTCTTCTGAACATTTGTTTATTGGTCTGTTATTTTATGTATTAATTAAATTTAAATTTAATTAGCATGTTTATTTTAAGTTTTAAACATTATAGATAGAAAAATGGAATCTTTAAAAATAGGTAGCTCTATACCAACTGTCAAGATTTGATAAATTTGCGAAAATTCAATATTAGGGAAGCAGGGGTCTACCCCAAATGGAAAAACATTTCAAGGACTCTATGAGAAAAAAAAGTTATGGAACGTCTGCTATAAATCATTAAATATATTTTATAATCAGTTTTTTTTCGCAACCAAATTCACTTTTAATACACCATTTTAATGTTTAATTTTCATTACTTGGTATCGTTCCGAGAAAAATGTAATGGGAAGAAAATTTGCATCCATTTAATATCAAATGAGTGATAGTAGAATTATTAATATTTATAATCAAGACAGAATCTCTGATATAGTAAAATATTGAACTTACTCTTGAAATAAACAAATATTGAGAGAAAAAAAAATGAACAAACAACTTGAACATTGATGGATGAAGAAAATGTAAAAAAGCAAACTAAATAAATTTCAAGGAAAAAATATATATATATATATATTTCCTGAGAATCTTTTGTTATAAATATACATAAATATGTACGCATGTTTTTATAATATGCCTTAACTCTATTGTAGAATATTTTTAAGCCTTACAATATAGTTATTATTATTACAATAAAATTCATCAAATTAGTTTGAATTCTTTACGTCACTATTTTATTTCTGAATGCTATAAATTAAAAAAATTATTTTAATTCACATATTAAAAGTACATTTATTTAAGTTAGTCATTTAGTTACAATTTCTCAACTTCGTTATTCGTAGATATTTCTTAAAAGTATACCAAAAATGAAGCTTTTGTGTTCTTTTATTGGAAACTGCTTTTGAGAATATTACATCAATCATCTTTCTGAAAAACTTTAGATACAAAAAATGAGGATCCAAAACTTACCTAGATCGATTTAAAAAAAACCAAGACACCAAACATTAAAAAATGTTCATTTTGGTCAAAGACAATAAATAAAAAAGGAAGTTCCTTAAAGTTCAGTAGTTACGAAACTCTTCAGTATCAGCATAGGCGTAAAAGTGTAAGGTAAAAAATTGAAGAAAATACATGTAATAACTCCAAAGAAAAATGGGTAACTCTCGCACAGGATCACTGGTGTCAATAGATGGAAAGTAATTTGAAAATAACAGGTTCCACTGCCTTTAGGTTCCAAGCATGTGTTGTTCCAAAAATGAAGGTGTTTTATCTTCAAGAAAAAGGTAAAAGTGTTCTGTAGAGGAGAGCTAACTATTTGTAGTTCTTCTTATATATATTTTGTATCTTGCTTCATTTTATGTGATACATTGGAATTTCATAAAAATAATTATACGAATAAAAAAACGTATGCATAGCCTTTTTATAACTATTTTTTAATTAAGAAATTTATACATATCTAAAACTCATTATGCAATAAAGTAAGAACTATTATTTGCATAAAGTATCCATTGCAAGATCAAATTTTAAAAGTCATTATTAATTGAAAAATTTAAATCTTTAACTGATACATTTAAACGTGATAATTTTAATCTCAATCTCATAAAATACCTTAACAGGTAAGGGGTCTCAGGGGTGTTAAATTTTTCTAGAGGTCTGAAAATATAACCGATTTTCAAACGGGTATAATTCTTTTAAATTTAAATTAAATGATTCGAACCTCTTACACATTATTTATAATAGAACGGGGCTTCAGAAAAGTATAAAATGTTTAAAATATAACCATAATTTTAAAAATCATAAGCATAGGAAAAGTATATAATAAATATTAAGTAATTTTTGCTTTGCGCACGCTATTTTCTAAAATATTAGCCTCTGATGTATAAAACATTATAGAATTATACAACGCATCATACTCTTTAAACCCTACCTAATTTTAGTATTATATATCTTTTGTATTTCAAAATATTTGTAAAATATTGCAATTTTTAAATATTTTTTTAAAAATGTATTTTCTTTATTTATTAAAATATGTAAGTTATTGTTCTATTTATATAAACGTAGCTACAAAATATTAAGAATACATTTGAATTTATAAATTAACTTATAGCTAGTAAATAAACCTACTCTTTTAGAAAATAGCATGCACGACGTAAAACTTAATAAATATTTCTTATAGAAAAGTTTCTTATTTTCATATGCTTATAATTTTTAATATTATGATTACATTTTAAACATTTAAAAACTTTTCTGAAACCCCATTCATTTATAAGTAATGCGTAAAAGATTCGAAGTATTTAACTTAAAGGTAAAGAATTTAGACCTATTTGTAAATTTTTTATATTTTCAGACCTTTAGAGAAATTTTACACCCCTGAGACCCCGTAAATAAAAATGAATTTTTGCAAATAACATGAATAGTAATAATTTCTTTAAGCACACACACAATTTAGATTAAGATAACATATATATTCGAGTTTGGTGAAACTAAATGATACAGATTATGAGTACATTTTAAAAATTACAATCAGGAACATTGGGAATAGCGACCCAAGAAGGAAACTAAGTACAATCGCGAAACTTTGCAAATAAGTACGGCGTAATGTTCTATGCAAATGATCTAAGTTTTGTACCAATACGCATGCTCATAAACTCCGAGGTGGCGCTACAATTAGGAAGAGGGTGCTATACAAGCCAGCGCAAAATCGAAGATTCATAAACGTGACGATTACCCGCCGGCTGTAGGAAGACTTCGGTAAGCGAAACATGCCAGGTAAACGTGCTAGAAGACATTTATCTCAGTTAAGGAGTTTGAGAGGCCTGATCATCGGGATGAAAACTGCAGACTGGTCGACGCGCCGTGTTGCTGGCACCCACGCACGGAAAACTGGATCTGGAGCTACCAGGACGACCACGAGGAGAGAGGATCGAAAGATCATGCGGCAAGCACTTGTGGACCCCACAGTGACTCGTTCAACGATACCAACAGGCGTAGACGTAGCAATTGTTCTAAAAACAATTTCCAGACACTTTGCAGAAGCAAATATTAAATCAAGCGCACTTTCCGTGCATTCCCCTTAACACCGAGACATCGGAAACTGCGTCTACATTGGTGCTAAGTCAGATCAATGTGGAATGTAACAGATTGGCAAATGGTTGTGTTTACTGATGAATCCTGGTTTGTTTTGGGGACAGATGATCATCGTGTACGGGTGTGGAGGCGCCCTGGTGAGCGATACAATTTCCCCACACTGTTCTACGCCACACTACGAGCACAACTGAAGTAATGGTCTGGGTGGCCATAACCTATGATAGGCGGTCCACTTTAATTGTGATGCCTGGTACCTTAACGGGCCAACGTTACGTTGATGATATTCTTCGACCCCATGTAGGACCTTTCCTAAATGCTCTTCCAGGGGCAATTTTCCAGCAAGATAATGCTCGTCCGCATACAGCAAGTATTGCTCAAGACTTCCTACGCCATTTTCAGACTCTTCCATTACCGGCCCGCTCCACCAATTTGTCCCCTGTAGAGCCCGTGTGGGATCAACTAAAAGGACAGATGCCATCGTGTCACTCTGTACATGATTTAGAGTTGGCTGTTCAATATTTGTGGGCCCATCTGCCTCAGGACAACATAAGGTGTCTAATCAACTCAATGCCGGACCGTGTGGCGGCATGTATTGCAGCTGGAGGTGGTCCAACGCGCTATTGAAGTTGCCCAGTATTTGTGTCGTTGGAGACCCTGTATTCGTTTAATTGTCTTGTTTTGAGATCAAGTGAATCTCTCATCTGTGCCATTATGTGTATATAATTTCATTTCAATCCGATGCTTTCTTCTTGGGTCGATATTTTCAATGTTCCTGAGTGTATTTAAAGGGACAATTTTCATAAAAGTTCGATATAACATTATGCATTTTTTTTTCATTTTAAACCACTATGTATTTATAATTTGAAAGTTTTTCTGTTAAACTTTTAAAGTGATTTCATTTGAATTTAATTGTAAAAGTCAAAATGCGGTTCAAATATTACGCTAAAATCATTTATTGAGTGTGTGATGCTACTTTGAAGATTGCACATTTATGACGAAGGTTAAATTCTACTCCAAAAAGTTATAAGAAGATAGACTTAAAGGTATCTGACTGCCCTAAAATCCTGATTAAAAAAATAACACAGTTTTTATGATTTTATTTTTATAGGCCATCTTATTAGCTTTATAAAAATACCAAGTTTTTTTATTTTCCCTTAAGTAGAACAAAGATTACAAGTGTTTTAGTAAAAGCAGTTGCCATAACTTTACATATCATATGAAACTTTAAAATGCGTTTTAATTGAAATACGTTTTTTCCGAAACACTCAAATGGGGACAGCGAAGGCTCAAAAAGTTTTTAAAATAATCTGCTGAAACTTTTTGTCTATGTTCTGGATGAAAGAAGAAATGTTTTAACTTTCGGATTTATTAATCACTATATTATTACAAAATTTACAGTCATTGATGTGAATATAATCACTGTTTTTTAATCAATTCCATATAATAACTAAGATAAAGTACTCTAGTTTTTGTAAAAAAAAATATTGCTCATCCTGAAAGTCATTTCAAAATGGAATAGCAAAGCTATGCACCAAAATTGAGAATTTGTTCATTTACTATTAGTACAGAGCGGGCGCGGTTTATGTAATGTTTTGTCAATTTTTACCCATTTTTTCTCATTTTAGTAGTAATAATTTATTTTTTTCTTTTTAATTTCAGCCTTTTTTTTAAAAAAAAATGTTCTAAATAAACGTAAAAACACCCAAAAATATCTTCATATTTTCATTTTTTAAAAATAAAATTGTCTCAAGTAGTCGAATACCTTTATTTTGAAAGAAATGTTTTTAATAATGAAATATTTTTGTATCAGTACTGTAAATAATATTAAATAGTAAAAGTCATACACAAAAAAAAAAAAAATTGTTTAAAACAATATATTTTGTATCATTTTTATTTATATTCATTATATTTTCTTTTAAAGGAAAACATCTAGTAAAGCAATTTAAAAATCAATTGCAAAAATGCTTTTGAGGGGTCACAGGGGTGTTGAAAATGTTTCGAGAACACAAAATACAAACAATTTTCGACTAGAAATAATTCTTTGAGATTAAAATGAAATAATTTGATTCTTTTACACCTTTCTTATAAAGGAATAAAGTTTCAAAAAAGTATAAAATATCTAAAATATAATCATAATTTTAAAAATAATAAGCACATAAAAATAAGAAAAAATTTTGTAAGAGACAAATAGTGAGTTTTACGACGCGCATGATATTTTCTGCAATAATAATTCTAATTACTAGCAATAAGTTGATTTATAAAGTCAAATATATCCTTATTACATGCTAGCTTATCTTATAAAAATAAAATAAAAAATAATATTTTTAAAAATAAAAAAATACATTTTTTTAAATTTTTTTTTAAAAAATTCAATTTTGTTGAAATATTTCAAAAAATTAAAAATTTATAATACTACAAATAGCTAGGATTTGAAGATTATGATAGAACTTATAATTCTGTAAAGTTTTATACATCAAAGTATGATAGTTTTGAAACGCAATGCGCGTAATTGAAAAAAAACACAAACTGAGAAAAAAGGGCTTTAAAGTTTTAAAATTGAATTTGAGAAAATAAATCTTAAAACTTACACGCTAAAATTCTCCAGGATAATAATATATACCTTCCGTTCCTGAAACAGCTCAATTTCTTTACTCTTTTTAATTTTCTTGGCTCTGCGAGCTTCAAAAGATGATTCTTAAAGCCTCTGTCTTGACGTAAAGATTCGACGATTGTCACGTTCAGCCTGTGGCACACAAACATTTCTGTTAATTTTCAAGCCAAATTTCTTTAAAATAGTAATAAGTATTTGATTTCCATCATTAAAAACACTTGTTTCTAGATTTGCAGCAATCTCTGCAATCTGAAGCCTAGAACCAATCGTCTTAGGACAAAACTTCCAAATTAATGAATTTAAACTTTCATTAGGATTCTGTGTCTTACCTCCTAAACATTTCTTCAGGAGTGCCGGATGAGATAAGTCTGCAAATACAGGCTTAATTACATCTCGAACAGCTTTAGCAACTGAGGGTTTGTGTTTATAAATTTGTAAATTATTATTAATTGCGGCATTATACTTACACCATGTAATTGGATTTGGAGGACACAACCAGTGCATCGGTTCATCATCAGTGCTGCAAGAATGACCCCAAACAGCCCAAATGGCTTTCCGCATTTCCTTTACACTAGTAGAATTGCATCGAATAGCATTACCATAGTAATGCGCAAGTTTATCAATTAAACTATGCGCTCTTTTTGCCATTTTTATTGTACTTGATACTAAAATTTTATCCCTTTATAACTGTCGCATCCTTTGCAAAATGAGGACAACACTTCCCTATCCAAAACCTTACCTGTTTCGGCCCCTATTACAGTACATACTCCAATCAACGATGAATGTCCTCTCGTCTTCCAGGTACCATCACCACTTACCGTTAAAAGGTTATCAGGTGACGAAGAATATTCTTCGACAGCTGCCATTTTCATGCTTTATTCAGCAACTTCCTTCATAACACGTGAAAGTTTATTATTAATAACATCATGTGATTTTTGTTCAACAGGATTAGGAAGACTCATTACAGCACAAAAGGTTTTTAATGACTCTAAACCTTGGCCTATGCATCTCATTGCTAAAATAGATCTGTTAATTTCTGGAGCATTATTTTTATTCCCAGTGTTTTCACAGCTTGAAAAAGTACAAACACTCCCAGTTTTTACAACGTATTTCAAAATTCGAACATAAACCACGAGTGGACTTTTCATTAATTGTTAATGGTTTATGACATTTTAAACAACATGATACTGATAAAATAGAGCTAAAAGTTGAAATAAAATCAAAAATACGATATCCTTTGAAGTTTTCACTTACCTTAACAAGATTTGACTTTAATGAAGTCTGATATCCTGAGATTTTATTACTGGAAGCACACATTTTTATCTCTCCTTTCTGCAACATATGTATGAGAACATACCTTCATGATTTGGTTCCCTCTAAATCTACTTTTATTAGGACGTTTAATTGAAGGTCTACGATGAGTATTTTCCATTTCAATCGAGAATTTTCAATTTTGATAAACGGTTTTAAACAACGCTGTTTTGAATTTCGATAAGTTATTGCAAACAACGTGCTAGCATTACCAAAACAGAATCAAAACACATTAAAAAAGCGTGTGTTGAGTTGCAAGCTTCCTTCTCAATTAAGCAAGTGTTTAAAATATTTCATGAGGCTTTTTAAAAACAGAAAAATAAAACGTATGCGGAAATCAAGAAAAAGTGGGTGTGGCATGTAGCCATTTAAACATTGTTATTACTAAATTGCTGTTTGGAATTTTTCGAATAACTTTCGAAGTTTTTGTAGTACTATCACGTGGTTGGTATCAAAATGTTCAAAAGAAAATGAGGAACAACATATATTTTTTCGAATTTTCGAAAAATAGAAGATTAACACCCCTGTGACCCCTTAAGAAGTAATTACAACTTCAAAATACAACACAATTTCGTTTATAATAGTTTTCCTTTAAAACAAATATTTTTGTGTAGCACTAGGAAAATAAAATCATTTTGGAATCAAAACGATAATTTACTGCATAAATTATTCATTCTAAGACTATGGGCTCATTTCATATTTTCTTCAGATGTCTTAGAACACATCTCAGTACATCTGTACTTCAGCCAAGAACAGCTGTAATTTTCATCAATGTGTGTATTCTTACATAGCCATAAAATTACTTACCTTCATCTAAATCTATAGTAGAACAGGCAATGAGAGCAATGCGTTATGCATTCGCTGTGTTAATCATGCACTTAAAATAAGTTTTTTACTGTTTAACATGGAGTATTGATCATTAAATGCGTGATTAAAGTTTACTTATTAAGACCTGAAAGTTTATATTGAAAATTCAAAATCATATTGCAAATCGTATCTTAAAAATTTATTTTACATTTCAAAATTCAAATGTTCGATACCCTTTCTCAGATAAAAGTAATTCAGAGAAAAAATACGACATAGTATTCTTCAAAGTATCCGCATTTGTTAGATGTTTATGTCAATTTTTAATGTTTATTACGTATTTTTGAATGATTTCCCATCATCCTTTAAAAGTAATTATTTAAATGCTCCTTTATATTCCTTTTAAAATAAAAAATACACCCTTGTTTCCATACTGATATTAAATTTAAAATGTTTATAGTATGGTAAAATTCTTCATTATATATAAAATAGTGCATTTATTTTGAACCACCTCTATTTTTGATAGAATAACTACTTTGTTTTTATATGTCCGCTATTTGCTAAGCAGAATTTTGATTTATTCCTAAGCCATCTATTTTTTTTTCTTTTTCCTTTGATACCCAAGCTTTAGATGGATAAAGGAAAAACTGCTTTCTTTTTTATTCAGTGTGCAGTAATGAGTGATGCTTCCTTTTATACAGGTATTGTACAATAATTTTGATTTGCGTTGATTATTTATTACTAATAATGAGTAACATGTAGACAGATGTTTTTTTTTTTTAAAAAATAAAGCACTCAAACTACATGCAAGATTATTCAGCAGAATTGTTTTATGACATAGAATTGAAAGCGAGAAATAAAACCTTTATATAAAAATGTATGAGGCAAAGACATGAGAGACAGGGATTTAACTTTATTCTAGTATTTTTTTTAAAAAAAAGAGCTGTAACGTGCCACTAAGAATTGCTCCACGTGCCATAGTTGTCGACCCCTGTTATTAAGTATACCCCGTAGCTGAGTGTGAACTGTGAATACGCCTTGTGTTCATTTTAGATTCAAAATTTTAAATTAAAAATATTATTTTACTAAAGTTGTGGTGATTTACATTTCCTAACTGTTAATTTCGATAAACCTTGGGCCACTACTTTACACCTCACCTCAGTGTCGACTTATCACGCGAAAGGAATGACATGTCTTCTTTTAAAAAGTACAAGTGCTTAACAATTTCTGGAAAGCAAAATGTGATATAATCAGTTGAAGAAGGTGAGAGGAAGGTCGATGCAGCCAAAGCATTTGAAACCCCACTGAGCTCTCTCTCCACTATTCTGAAGAATAAAGAGAAACTCTTTAGTGCATCTTCGAGTAGAGTGAGAAAACGCGTTAGTAAAGGTAATTTTCCACGTCTTGAACAGTGTTTAGTTTCATGGAGGAGACACAGTGTCGAGGACAGAATATTCCGATGGGTGGCTCTTTATTGAAGGAAAAGGCTAAAGCGTTCGCCAAAGAATTAGGAATCAAGTTTTCGGCTAGCGAGGGATGGCTTACAAATTTTAAGAAAAGGAATGGGATCGCCTTTAAAAAATGTGCGGGGAAAGCTCAAGTGTCGACATTAACGTTTGTTCTAAGTGGCAGAACTCGCTTTCAGGTCTAATAAAGCAGTACGAACCACGTAACATTTTCAACACGGATGAAACCGGAATTTTTTCAAGTGTTTACCAGAAAAAACATTTACATTCAAAAAAAGAAAAATGCCATGGAGGATAACATAGCAAGGATAGGTTAACTATTTTACTGGCAGTAAACAAGGACGGCTCAGAAAAGATTACTACTCTCGTCATAAGAAAATCTGCAAAACCTCGATGTTTCAAGGGCATAAACTCGTTCCCTACCAAATACCGCTCAAACCAGAAGGCATGGATGACCACCGAACTCTTTAATGAATGGTTGGTCCAACTGAACTCGGATATGAAAAGAGAGAAACGACATATTCTCTTATTTTTAGACAACTGTATTGTGCACAATAACGCACCACCTTTATCAAATGTGAAACTTCAATTTTTCCCTCAAACTCAACCTCAAAACTTTAGCCACTTGAACAGGACATCATACATAATTTTAAAACTTTTTATCGGCGTGAAGTCGTTAAAAGCGTTTTGGATAACCTCGAAAATCAGCAGAATGTAACTACTATTTCTATTTTAACAGCTTTAATCATGATTGACAAGGCATGAAGAGTTGTTACTCCTTTGAAAATTCACAGCTTTTTTAAAAAGTCAGACTTCCCCTTGCCGAATCTGGTTGATGTGGACGATACACTCACGGAATTTAATGCTGAACCATCCCTTTGGGAAGCTCTTCCAGAAAAGATTTGACATTTGACGACTTCGTGTTGGTTGACACGGACATTGCTGTATGGGGAGCTCTATCTGAAATTGTGGCTTTGGATCACAATAATACAGAAAGTAATGAAGACGAATAGGAGGAGTTGACTCCGGTAACTGTCAGAAACTAAAGTGTCACTAAACAAACTATGCAACTTTCTCCTTCAAAATAATGTCGATGCAGACATTTTACAGGCTTCATTTGTTCTAGAAAAATCTATTGACAAAGTTAGATTGAATGCCTTAAAACAAAAACAAAAAAAATGACAGATTTTTTCGACAAAAAAGGATTAATTATACATAGTATGTATATCCTTTTAATAGTTGTTTTCAAGGCATAAGTGTATTATTTTAATATAGGACTTTTAACTTCTGTTTTATTTTTAGACTGTATAAAATGTACTTTAAAAATTATGTTCAATTGTTGCTTTATTACATAGTTTTAAATTTAAATGTGAAGGAAAAAAACTTCTCTTCGTGTATTTTGAGAGTTTTTTCCTACCCTCTTGATAATTCGAAGTTTTTCATTGGTCCCTCCAACTTCGAATTATCGATAGTCGTATATATATATATATATATATATATATATATATATATATATATATATATATATATATATATATATATATATATATATATATATATATATATATATATATATATATATATATATATATTATATATATATATATATATTTATATATATATACCCGAAATTAATAACCCGTATATATATATATTTATATTTAGTATGAAACGAGAATTCAGTTTTTAAGCAAAAATGCCCTGTAGGACATTAAAAAGTGTAATTGTTTGGCTATAATTTTTGTTGATTATATTGTTTTTACTAAAAATGACATTACAGAATTATCTCATTGTATTGTACTACATCTTGCTTATGAAGAAAATTATCTGTAGTTAATATTTGGTTTTATATATATATATATATATATATATATATATATATATATATATATATATATATATATATATATATATATATATATGGAATTTAAGTTTCTTTTTTGTTCATTTTAATGCACGTCTCATGTTCTTAATTAATTGAAACAAACGAAGTTTCTATTCAAATATTTCATTGACTGATTTTTTTCCTGTGTAGGTAAGAATAAATATTTTATTTAATTTTCCTAACTTTTAAGAATGGAATTTTATTAACAAACTCTACACGCGCGATACATTAAGAAAATGTTGTATACAAAGAAGAAAATTATTCCAAATCAAACAGAAATTCAAAATTAGACTTTTGAAGAAATTTCAGAGAATTGGAAATACATAAGAAGAGGATAAAACCCCTGAGTATATCCGAAAAATATTAAAAGCTAGCATATATAAGCAACATAAAATGTAATTTAAATTTGAAGAACACTTATTTTTCGATCATTAAGGCATCCGCTTTCATTCTTAAGCGGGATTTTTCAAATGCGTATAAACGAATTTTTTTTTAATATATAGGGTTACTTAGATCAGAATACACGTATGAAATCATTTTAAGAGTATTATTATAATTAAAAATGATTTAAATGCAATATTTAGTCAAAAAATGAACATAGAATTATTTATTTTCCAAACATTATTTTTTTATAAAAAACGTTTCTGTAACAATAATACACTGGTGTGCAAAACTTAAGCAAAAATGTAAAATTTTAGCACACATATCAATAAAATTGCAAAAAAGGGGGTATGGAGATCAGTACAGTGAACAAGTAAGTCAGTAGAAACGTCATGCGTATGGAAATATCAGGAGCCAAACGTCAGAAGTGACGTGAGCCTACGCAAAGGCGTGATGTCGGTGCGCGCTGGTCAACAGTAGAATAAAATGAAGGACGGAGACGCAATTCAACATATTCGTTGCAAATGTCAGTGAGTCAGTTCGTGAAATATGACTAGAAGAAATCACCTGGATGACTTCACACGTGGAAGAATGATCGGGAATCTGGAGGAAGGGCGTACCGTCAACAGTGTAGCTGCAGAGTTCGGAATCAACAAAAGTGCGTTTCGCGTGCTTGGAAAGCGTTCCAAACCACAAGTACTGCTGTTAGAAAGATTTGTGGTGGCCGCCCGAGGACAACAACTGCAGGGGGAGACCGATATATCATCCGTCAGGCAAAAAGAGGCCGGCGGCAGTCAGCAAGCGCCATTGCTAAGCAACTATCTACAGCAACGGGGCGACAAATGTCGCGTTTTACTGTGGCCAGACACCTTCACAAAGGTGGCCTATTCACCCACCATCATGAACGATGCCTCCCTTTGAAAGTTAACCACCTAAGCAACCGTTTACAGTGGTGCAGAGAGCACAAAAACTGGACAACTGATCAATGGAGTAGTGTCCTCTTTACGGATGGGAGTCGGTTCAGTACCAGAAGCGATTCTCAACGCTTTTTGAATTCGAGAGATATCGGGACACGGTTTTATACCAGTAACATCAAGGAAATACCCCATTACGGTGGTCCTGGAGTTCTTGTCTGGGGAGGCATTATGCTGAACGGGCGAACTGAGCTCCATATTTTCGATAGA
Organism: Trichonephila clavipes; assembly: GCA_019973935.1. Lineage (NCBI taxonomy): Eukaryota > Metazoa > Arthropoda > Arachnida > Araneae > Nephilidae > Trichonephila > Trichonephila clavipes. The sequence goes on along the minus strand of BMAU01017801.1, from coordinate 1,443,693 downwards.
AGGGCTGTAACCGGAGATCTTTATTGTGAGGTAGTACTTCTTCCCCATGTGCGTCTGTTCCGCGTTGACATTGGCCCAGACTTCTTTTTTATGGATGACCATTCACGACCACATCGGACTTTTGCTGTTGAGGAACTGCTGGAAAGTGAAGATATCACTCAAATGGATTGGCCAATGTACTCCCCAGATTTAAATCCCATCGAATATGTGTGGGATGCTTTGGGGAGACGAATTGCAGCCCTTTACATTATCCGGAGGACACCCAACAACTCAAACAGATGCTTATTGAAGAATGGGTACTCTAACCGCAAGAAATGTTGCACCAGCTGGTTCTGAGTATGCGTAGACGCTGCGAAGCAACCATTGCAGTGAGGGGAGGGCATATACCATATTAAGGAACATCTGCTTGTTGTTCTTCCTGTTGGATAGACCATCATGTGTGAGTCACGATACTATGCGTTCAATAAAGCTTGTTTTTGTTTGATTCCATACCGTATGCATTGTATTCCTTTTTCAGCGCCGATGCTTTCGTCATCCTGTACGTACATAATACTCTCCCTCATATCTGAATTGTATGTCTCTGAGATGATTTTTCATGAAGTTATGGCAATAAACCCACATGTTGCTTAAGTTTAGCACACCAGTGTATATCGCTTATATATAGCTTAGACCTCTGTAGAGTGAATGAACTAAAATGTTTGAAATATATCATTTATAGAGGGAAATTTAACCATATTTTAATACATCAGAGTGGAGAAATTTTAACAGAAAACCACTGATAATTGTTTCAATTGGCAGTAACTCTTAAAATGTGGGAATTCTTCAAAAGTCTAGTTCAGACCTTCTAGAGAAGTCATAGCTATATATATAAGCAAAATATTATTCTTAGGAAGCTTGTTTTCATAAAATGAGAATGTTTTGAAAAAAGTTAATTCGAAGTTCCTATTTTGCCAAATTCCGGTATTTAAATAATTTTTTTATTGTAATAATATTATTAAAACAGTTTTATACGTGTATTTTAATCTAAGTGACATGAAATATTAAAAAAAAAAAATTGTTTGTACGCTTTCGCGAATTCACGGTTCCGAACGTAGTCGGATATCTTAACGCCTATTAAAATATCAATTTTAACAGAAAAATATACTTAATTGCTATATTATGTAAATCTGGGTTACATATATTATGTGAAATCTTCTTGGAGTACAATTGAAAAAAAGCATCATATGATACATTTAATTTGTGTTTTGAAAAAAAAGTGCTTTTACAATCAAACGCACTACTTTAATAATTGAATAAATATATATTCTAGACATAGTATTAAAATAATCTTCGACGAAAACACTTAATGTGTATTTAAAGATAAACTTGTTTTTACAATTTCTGCTTAAGGATATTCTAATATTTTTACCGTGATTTTTGTGTAAAAGTACGGATACAGTAAATAAAATTTGTGGAAATGAACTAATTATAAATTATGTTTATCTAATGTACATACTTAAATGTGGAAGTAACTCATATCATTAAAGAACATGCTGTTAATGATTTCCTGTACTAAACAGTATAAAAAAAGGGTAAGTAACCAATAAAAAAACATTGTTTTTGTTACTCTTTTAAAATTAATTTTTAGTTTTAAACTGTCGTTGTTACTTTTTAATTTTTTCCTTTAAGAATGTAATTAAGTTTTTCTTGCATAGCGAATGTTGTTATTTTACTTATTTATTATTTTTTTAATTTGACATTCTCCGTCGATGGACATTTATCCTACCTAATCCAAACAACACATGCCTCCATCCAGCCATATCACACATTAGAGTATCATTAAGCCTTACATACACGAACTCTGAAAAGGGATTATTTCCTTTTTCTTTGTCAATCTTTGGAGGATGATTACTGAAGGATTTGCCCTGTCACGCCTCCCTACTTTGGATCTCACATTTATCACTGTATGCGTGCTTATTTCGATACTTTGATCCACGTTTTCAATCTTTGTAACCATGACACATCCATTCTTTTCGCTTTGTATTTACTGTAGTATATCTGATATGGTCCTTAGAGGAAGTCTTTGTTGGGCTATCTGGAAGCTACAGGTAAGACATCCTATTAATGTGGGAGCAATTCATTATGAAGTTTTTGCGTGATGTAATTATTATATTTTCTCTCTCTTCCTGTTTCAATATAATATATTTACTAACCATATACATAGGCTTTATTACACTTTTAAAAAGTGTCATATTTACACTTTTAAGTTTCTCTGTAATAGAGGAAAGGTTATACTTTTATAATAATAACTATATTATAAGGCTTAAAAATATTCTACAATAGAGTTCAGGCATATTTTAAAAACATGCACAGATATATTTTTACTAAGAAAAGATTATCAGGAAAAATATATTTTTTTCCCTTGAAATTTATTTTGTTAGGGTTTTTTTATATATATATACATTTTCTTCATCCATCAATGTTAAAGTTGTTTGTTCATTTTTTATTTCTTTCTTTCAATATTGGTTTATTTCAAGAGTAAATTTAATATCTTACTGTATAAGAGATTGTTTTGATTATAAATATTGATAATTCCTCTGTCACTCATTTGATATTAAATGAACGTAAATTTTCTTCCCATTACATTTTTCTCGAAACGATATCAAGGATTATAAATAATGAAAATTAAACATTAAAATGCTGTATTAAAAGCGAATTTGGTTGCGAAAAAAAAACTGATTCAAATATTAAAATTTCTAACTTTATAACTAATTAGTCATACACTGTATACATTTTTCAAAACTTTTATACATGTATTATCATAATTACCTGAGAAACTAAGCAATGACAAACTACTTATAATGCAATTATGTTTGCTTACTAATATTTCTTGAATAATGCATTTTTGTATAAGTATACAGTTGAATGTAAAAATTGGTTAGTGGTAGAACTTTTAAATAGATTTATTATCTGGACATTATTTAAAAATGGCTTATTCCACTCATTTCAGTGCACATACAGTTATTTGAAATGATGAATTGAACGTAAATCCCGCGAAAAATATATCGCATATGACGTTTGGGTTCTTCAAACACGGGCACTTTCCATTGGAAATGCCGAATGCTCATAATAAACAATAATAGCAAAATTGTCCAAAACAACATTGGCTTCAAGCTGAGGGAAATCCATATGAGTAATATGACTAGAAGAAACTATGAACATAATTTTATTTGTTGTAGAGGGTGAGGGAGTGATGGAATATTAACGTTAGTACTGCTCAGCTACACGAATGCTTTTGGCGACGGACCCCGTAATTTTGAACCATGGTCAAGTGACAAGAATGACACCTGAGATGACACCCTCCTTTTCTAATTACTACACCACACCAACGGGGGGACGTTTGAGATTTCGACAGAGTTAAAGAGCATAGCTCCCCTACGTAGTGTTTCTTCAGAGGTATTGGGCTCGAACTCATGACCCACCAGCCACGAGTTCGTTACCTTAACCACTAGGCTACCACGGCCACGCATTGTAGAGGGATCGTCAAATTAGTGAAAAGCTTTAGTGGGATGATAGCATACGTAGGTTTTTGTTTAATTCCAAAAATAACGTTCGATCATTTTATTTAGATAGCTAATCTAACCCTTTATCTACTGTATTATGATTTACTGCAGTTTTTTTTTTCGTGAAATGTACTTTTTTGGAGCACTACATTGGAAAAAAAAATAAGGGATATACATAAATAAAATATTCAACCTTGGTAAATTTAATGCGTTAGAGTTCGCCACCTTAATTAATTAATTAATTAAAGATATTCAACTGTGGAATTAATTATATACACTGTTTACTTAAAATAAATAGCGAAATCGTTTTCTAAGGTTTTTAATAGCATACAAAAAATAAGACACTTAAACTTTGACATTAACTATTTTTTCGGGACAAAACTGAGAATCTTTGCAAACCGCAGAAAATGCTATCAGCTGAAAATGCAATTTCTGCAAAAAAAACTATTCGCTTTCTTCGCTAAAATACTCATAATAGAACCCGTGCTGCCGTATCTCTCGGAAGAGTGGATTTCAAAGAATATTCCTGCTATGTATGGTCAGAATATTCGTAAAAAAGGGTTATTATACATAATTTTAATGTGAGTGTTACTTATAAGTACCGTAAGTAGATAAAAGATTATAACTATAGCAGTAAATGCGTTGTTGGTGTTCGACGGCGTAAACAACGTCAATCGTTTTTAAATACATCTCCTTTCAGTTGGGAAAACATCTAAACAATCAATCAACATTGTTCAGCAGTTGAATAAAGCATAATACTAAAAAAATGCCTTTTACATTCACAAAGTTAGCCAACACACCTGTTGGGCTGAATATTACCTATGATGTAAGACTACTCTCCTGCGATGCCATTTGTATCGATATAAAAAACTTAACAACTAGAAATCTCTTCCTTAGAGTCATGTCTTCTTCGATATTTATTTACACGCCAAAACTGTTTCTCAATGCAATTTAATATAGAGAAAGTTACGAGCTCAGTTTTATTTCACTTACATAGAGAAATGGAATGTCTGGTAATACATTATGATTAATAGATTGAATGAGCACCAAATTTCTGACGTAAGTCTGGTCACCGAACATCACAATTGTTAATGACTGAATGAGCACGAAATTTCTTACGTAAGTCCGGTCACCGAATATCACAATTGTTAATAAGCAAACCTTCCCCTTAGGTTTTGGTTCCAGGTGCCAATGGTTTCCAAAGCTTTGTTCATCAAGATAATAGTGACAGATTTCTTTGAACTTTTAATGTTAAAAGTAATATGATGCGGAAAAGACAGGGATGGGTAAACCAGATTAATCCACTCATATAAATTCTATAGAATACACAAGATTTTCTTTAGAAAGACACTTTTGAGTTCGATTGTATCCATCGAAAAGTACCCAACATCTGAAACAGGTGCTTATTCAGAAATACGCATTATTATATCAAATACTGCTAAATATTTTGATATTAAAAGGGGTCTTAGGGGTGTTAACTTTCACAAGAGGTCTGATAATGCAAACAATATTCAAATTTATATAACACTTTGAAATTAAAATTAAATAATTCGGATCTTTTACACATTATTTATAAAGGAATGAAGCTTCAGAAAAGTGTAAAATGTTTAAAATCCTAATATATATTATAAACGTGAAAGTTTGTGAGGATGTTTGGGAGTCTTTCACGCAAAAACAACTGAATGGATTTTAATGAAACTTTACAATAGTATAGCTTAAACATCAGAATAGCACATTGGCTATAATTTATAGATATTGTGTGAAGTGTCCAAAATATAACAATAATTGTCAAGTAAGTAGGAAAAAGTTCTGCCATCTGCAAAAACGCCCGCGACAACAAATATCTATCTCTTTCATGTGTGAAGCTAACCTTTGCATTTTGTTTTGTCTATGCCAGGCGCCAGGTACTGCGAAAGTTTGAACAGGCGGAGTGTGAGGCTGATTACAATTTTAACATAAAAAATACAACAAAAAGTAATATTAACGTATTACACTTCCAGATATAAATTATTTATACTATTTTAATCAAAAAATAACATTGTTTATTTGCTTATGATTTTAGAAAAAGTTCGAGTATGTTACGTTCGCCAATTTTTAATCTTAATATGCAAAATTAATTAAAGTAAAAATTCGCTGAAATTCTAAGAAAAAACACAGACAATTATTCTATAAAAATCCTTGCAAAAACGGTCCTTGCAACGTCGACCTGAAAAATAATGAATTTTGAACCAAGATTGATTTACGCCGTTTTTCAGAAAAAGCTTTTCACTGTTTTTTAAATCGTGCTATATAGTTTTCAGTTATGGTAATTTATGGTCACTTACACAGAATTCGAAGATTCGGCGTACTTTTCGATTTACACAACGTGAGAAAAAACGATATTTGATAGTTTGAATGACGTTAGTGAAATTATTTTGTAAGTTAAATATTAACAGAAAGAAAGAGGTTCTCACACTCAATAAATGTCTTTTAATGTCAACGTAAAATCGATTCTCCCATTTGAATGTAAAGTTGTGTAATAATAGTTTCCATTAAGAAAGGCGATAATTTAAAATTTAAATACTATTCATAGTGGATAAAAAATATTAAAACAAATTTACAGTTCAAAAGATAATATCGAAATACAAAACAAACTTAGTTGAAAAAGGCCAAGTGTAGGACACCCATTTCACTAAACTTGAAGAACGGTGGATAGTTAGGAATATTATAAACCTATAACAAAACTACAGTAAAATTGATACTGGATGTATATCGAAGGTTTTACAAGTCTGCCAATGCATAATTCTAAACCTTTCAAGAAAGTGTAATAATAAGTATTATAATAGTTAGTAAAAAAGGTGGTTTTAATATTTAAAAAAAATAGAGACAAAGTAACATTTTTATTCAACTGAGAATTACTTAAATAAATTTTAACTCTTTATAATATTTTATTTTTTAAATATGTTGCATCAGTTAAAATATACTCAAATTTTAAATATTTATAACTACTTATCAAATTCAAATGTTTTATAACTTCTTCATTTATAAAAAATAATTGCATGGAACTTATTTTTTCGTTTATCGAACATTTCAAAAAATGCTCACAATTTTAATTCAACATTTAATACAGTTGTGAAATTTTGTAATTATATAAAAATTTCTACTTTTCTGAACATACAACTATTTTAAAAAAGGTACATTTTCGTTTTTGGTTCCTAAAAAGTTTCAAAGTGAGTGAGTGAATATTAAGGTCCCACTGTTCACTTACTCAAGATATATCATAGCGATAGGGGAAGGGGAATTTCCATTACAATGTGTTATGCATTTAAAAGTGTTCAAGCAACGCCGGGGGGAATAAACCTGTCTGATAGAAAATAAGCAAAAAAAAAATCGAAACAGTGAATTTTAAGTTATACACTCGGAAAAAGGCCGAGCAACGCCGGGCTAAGTAGATGAAGAGGGGCGGGAGGGGAGAAAATCATTTTGAAAAAGAATATTGGAAGTGCTGATTTTATGAAGGGAAGGGAAATTTTTATAAAAGTAGAGAAAGCCCGAGCAACGCCGGGCCATGCAGCTAGTATAGTCATAATTTTAAAAAAAATATAAACATATGAAAATAAGAAACATTTCTATAAGAAATATTAATTAAGGTTTGCGTTGCGCATTTTATTTCCTAAAATAGTAGATTTAATTACTAGCAAAAAGTTGATTTATAAAGTTGAATGTATCCTCAGTGCACTGTAGTACTTTTATATAAACGAAAGGATAATTTTTTTTTTAAATAAAAAAAAATTACATCTTCAATTTTTTTTAAATTTTAATATTTTTCAAATATTTTTAAAAACAAAAGATATATTATTCTTACAGTCAGTAGAGTTTAAAGAGTATGATGTATTTCATAATTCTGTAAATTTTATGTATCAAATGCTACTATTTTAGTATATAGCGTGCGCAACGCAAAAATTACTTAATATTTGTTATAAAATTATTTCTTATTTTCATATGCTTATAGTTTTTAATGTTATGATTATATTTCTATCATTTGTTTACTTTTTGTAACATATGTAAATAATGTATAACATATTTGAATTATTAAATTTAATTTTAAAATAATTTTACCAGTTTGAAAATCGTTTATATTTTTACCCGTCGAGACAAAGTTAACATCCCTGAAACCAATATAAAGAGAGATGATGATTATACACCTAACTGTTGTCAAGGGAGTATGTATGATTTCTTGAAATAAAGATATATTGTGGACGTACTCTTGATTATAGATACACTACCTGTCAGAAACGCAATCATTTGTACCAGCACTACTATTTCGATAAAACTTTATTAATCCATACAGTATAAATTACATTCGATTCTTGCTTTGAAGTGCTTTCATCTTCCCATAAATACAGCAAAAGGCCACATTTCTGTCAAATGTGTGTTCGTCTTCTGGTGCCATTAAAATTTGCCATGTTGAAGCATGCTAAAAAAAAAAAAATTCTGTTGAATTCTTACGTGGGCGTAGTATAGAAGTTCTGACCATGAAAGTCTAGTTCAGGCATAATCCTCTTGATGTGACATAGCGTTTATAAAAAATAATTATGTTTTTAGGTTTTCAGAATACAGTTATTACGAAAAAAATATTTTACTATATTTTTGAGGGAATTTGTTCCTTTCGCCAAATCATTATTAAGAAGTAAATTTCGATATCTTTTCGGGGCTGCGGTAGCCCAGTGGTTAAGGTATCCAACCATGGCAGGCATGTCATGAGTTCGATCCCAGTACCACTAAAGACCAGCCGTGTAGGGCAGCGATGCACGTTAAATCTGTCGAGAGCTGAAACGTCCTCCCGTTGGTGTAGTGTGGTAGTTAGGAGAGGGTTGTGCCAGCTCAGGTGTCGTCCACGTCACTTGACCATGGTTCAAAATTACGTGGTCCGTCGCCAAAAGCCCTCGTGTAGCTGAACAGTGCTACGTTAATATTAACTCACTCGATGTCTTTTCATTTTAAAAGACAAGTTTTTGGACATCAGTACATTATATATATATATTTACTGATAGGAAGGAGAGAAAAGGCATTCAACAACGTAGAATATTTTAAAAGATTAAAATAACGGTCTGACAAACTTCTGCAGTAATTAAATTTTAAGCATTTAGCCCTTCCATAATGGCAATAGTTTTTCACCATAACTTTTATACATAAAAAAGAGTAACATGATAGTAACATAACAAAGAATCCTCGGTATGAATGCAGCTGATTCATTTTGACAAATTTATAGTTGATACGAACTTCTTTAAAACAAATATATTCCTGAAGCTACTTATGTAATTCTGTCAAAAAATAATTGAAATTTTCAGAACTGGATATTGGTTCTAATAGAGTAAAACGTGTTCTTTCAGTCGGTGAATAACTTTAAAATCTCATAATTTATAAGTGCTGTGAGCTCTGGATTTTATCTTGTGGATTTGATGATTTTAATATGGTCCATGCCCTCTTTTAGAAACAGTTTATTTTAATTCATAAATATTATTTTAAACCATATTGATTTAAAATGTATTCCTCATAGGTTTATACGTATACGATTGAATTAAATACGCATTTAAATTAATTTTTTTATTCAATTCGTAAATCCTGATAACTGTTTTAATAATAAGTAACATAAAATTATTGTTTATATTCAAATGTCTTTCTTTTAAGGAATGGGGTTTCACTCTGTAGGCATCACTTTAGCATACTATAAACGCGTTCTAGTAAAAAGTTACTGAACTTAATTATAGTATTTGCTGAAATATGTATTTATTTTCGAATTACAAAATATTATATATGTATAGAATACTTTTAAAAACCATTACATAAATCAAATTAAATTTTATATATGCACGAATAAAGGCAACAATCTAGAATCTCTCTGTATATATATATATATATATATATATATATATATATATATATATATATATATATATATATATATATATATATATATATATTTCAATGTGTGTGATGTGGTTCAAAAACTAAAGTTATTTTATATTTGTAGGTAAATGAGAAAATATTTTTGCTGTTATATGTCATAAATGAACGCAAGAACTTTTTCACGTGAATAAAAAGATTCATGCAAACTTTTAAATGCATACAATTTGCTCATTTTAAAGAAAATCGTTTTTATTCACCAAAAGAACTGCTTCTAGTTCATTGTGCAGAAGAAAGAATGAATAAGCAGATATTTCACTAATGATGTACACACAAGCTCTTCACACTGATGCTTTTCACTCTTAAAAGAACGAATTTATTTTCCCTAGGCTTCTTCAAAATTTTCTTCGAAGTAGTTGTTTAGAAAAGCATGCAATTCCAAATGCTTCCCTATTTTTAATGGTTTATTTTTTTCTTCTACACATGATCCTACCTCTAAATGTCTCTTACATTATCTTACAGTATTAAAATGCTTCAAATAAAAATAAGTGTATGTGTGTGTGTGCGTTCAAACGAAAAGAATATTATAAACAACATAACATTTACCAAGGCATTTAAAGGAAAACCACTGTAAAAAGAATCAAAGTTTTAGTGAGATAAAAAATATCTAATACTTCATTAAAATATGTTAATTTTCTACATAGAAAATAGAAATATCTAATTTATGAAACCAGTGGTTTCATGAAGCAATTAAACCATTGTGTTATCAGATTTTGTTAAGATTTAGCAAGGGTTATATTTTTAAAATAAAATACAAAAAACTCGCTATACATTTCGAACAGCTATAAAAGCGCAATTAAACTTAGAGAGACAAAAAAGAAACATGAAGTAAGATACATGTATTTATCAATGTATTATACTACTTTACAATATTCTTTCTTTTCTATGACATTTACCCAGTTTTAGAGATTTTTTTAAAATATAAACGTAAAAAGAAACTACCTCTAGTTTTGTAGCAAAATATACATTAAAATAATTTTTAGACTGGTTTTACTACTGATTTGTTTCCAATCAAAAAGTGGCAGATACCTAAAAAACTGATTAAATTTTACATGAACGGCGAGTTGGAAATGGTAAGAAAAAGGAAAGTATAACATATATTTGATAATTTTTCTGGAAAATAAAAATTCAGAAGATTTTTATTGACGTGTACAGCAAAGAATATAATATTAAGTCAAAAATAATTCAGCCAAAAGTTGATTTCAAATTTGACATGCATTTAGGTAAATTAAACTTCTCTTAACTTCCAGCTCAAAGCATATATGCACTTATTTGTCAGAATAATAAGTAATAAATAAGCAAAACAAAAATTATAGGTAAATTAAATATCCTATAAATCAGAAGAAGTTTATGGCCTGCAATAAAGAACAAAAAACACAAAACCAATATATAAGGTAAAACTATTTAACAAAATTGAAAAAAAATATTGTATTTTCTAAGGCAGTGGAAAAAGTTTAAGCATATATATATATATATATATATATATATATATATATATATATTATATATAAATATAAACCTATTATATATATATATATATATATATATATATATATCAACTAAAGCGACTACTAAACTAAGATAAATATTCTACAAGTAAAATTGAAAACAAATTTAAATTGCAAGATAACCAGACATTGGAGGATATATGAGAAATTAAAAATATAATAGGATTAAAAATTTAAAATGAGTGCTACATTTTATTATAAACATTGCTGACATTAGACGGTTTATGTATAGAATAATTTATATTAAAGTAGGGTTGAACATATTTTGTGTACAGTCAACCTTCTCATTTATGTTAATAATACTTATCAAAAACCTATTGGCAATAATGAATAGAATATTTAATTCCATTACTAGAGATAAAGATAACTTACCTGAAAATTGCAATAAAAAAATGCGAAGTCCGCGTAAATTCTGAGTATAATAAAAAAGTTATTGCCTGATTTTGGACTTAAATACAAATTCAAATCATGAAAATGGTTCAATTGTTGTACTTAGCAAAAGTAAGAAAAGAATAGAAATAAAAAAATTAAAAAAGGGAGTTTCATACTAATCTTACTTTAGGGATTAAAAAACGATAATAAGTAATTTTATCTAATATTAGAATATGGAGGTGACTTAACTAAGAAAAAAGATTAATTCATAATAATAAACTATTATTATTCTAAACAGTTTTAATCCTTCTATTTAGAATTTTTCGTTCAAGTAACTATTAATAAAATTAATTGGATATTTTTGAATTAAGCAATATTTAGTTAAATGTTCATAGTTTTTTTATATTTGTTTTCTGATTTTTTAAACTAGAAATTTATTGCTTTGTATATAATTAATAACAATATTTCTGAATGTAGAAACCTGTGCATTATTCTCCCAATCAGGTACTTTTATAATATTGAATTTAAAATCTTCTCATTTATCATAAATAATAGTAAATATAACATTTTTTTTCAATTTGATTTCTATTTCAAGAAATCTATTTGTTACTATTTGCTTGATTAAATTAAGATATTGTGGTTAAAAATTAGTTTTAGGTTTAAAATTGCCTTTGTAGCCAAAAATGATATCATCTTTGTAACAAAAAATGTAGTATAATCAGAATTTCTAATGAAACTATTTTCAAAATAATGTACATACAAATTTGCAAGACTGTTGCTATAGCAGGACCATATATATATATATATAAATGTTATACACTATTTTCCAGAACAATGATTTTTCGCTGCTCTTAAAAGGGCCATCCAAAATAGTACACTCATTTAATAATTTTCCTTCTAGTGGCTCTGAGGTAATTTTTTAATCAATATGAAACTATTCTTACAATAAATATTTTGCATTAAGTAATTTAATGAGATTAAATTATTTACTGATAAATATATTTCAATCCAGTGTTAAGCATTTCATTACTTTTATAACCAAACAAGGTTTTTAAATTTTATAAATATTCAAATATGACATAGTTTGTACTTTTAAATACATTTGTTTATAATAAAAAAACTATTGTAAATGGTTAAATATTGTGTGCCAATTACTGTGATAAGATAAGTTTAACTAACTTAAGTGGGAAAAATACAAATATACTGCTGCGAAATTTCTTTAAAAGTTTCAAATTATCTTTAATCACAATGATATATATATATATATATACTCTTTATATGGGAAAAAGGAATTTTGAACACTAATTAGAGTTCAACTTCAAGTTACATATTTATTTAGTAAATATACATTTTTACTGAACTATTGATTACAATAAAGTAAGTCATTAAAAATTATGTTGGACAAAAACTAATTGAAAATTAAAGGAAGGCTTTATTTAACTTTAAATTATCGAGTAACTTAAAAAAGTGTATTTTTAACTTCCACTTTTTCCAGCTTCTCTTTTAAAACTTGCAACTAGGAGAAAAAATACACACGTATCGTACAACTGTCCAAAGTTGAGAGCGCAATTTATCACTTCGCTCTTGCTTGCGTGCAACATTTTATATATAACAGACCGCTTTCAACCCAAGAAATCTCTTCCATCTACAGACTGTTCTTCGAACAAAATAACAGTCGGAAAAGTTTGCGTTTGTCAGAACCGACATAATGAATGATATAACAGTCACTCCTCTGCATTTTACATGAACTACTGCTAACGATAGGGAGAGGTTTTATATATTTATATCACGCAAGATCGACGTACTAGTATTTGTTTCAACAAGTGAAAGTACCGGCATAATAATTGCACACTTACTCAAATTTCAGAAGTAGTTTTTTTAATATGATTATTTTTTACTCTAAATCATTTAAGGCCAAGTACTCATGATACTTTAAGGAGGAAAAAGTACAATGACTTGTTAGAAATACGGGGATTTTAGTTTTCATTTCTGAAATTTTTTTCTGATATCCTTTTATGATTAAAAAAAAGATAACATAGCACAAAAGCCTTTTTAAAAGAATAAATCCACATAAAAATTAATCATTAAATATTTATTTCAAAATAACGTACTTATCCTTTAATAATATGTTATTAGAATTATTATTCATAACAAAACGTTAAAAATGTGCATATTTGGGTTTACTAATTTTTATTTTCTTAGTGTTTCCTAATGATTTTAAATAGTGGTCTGGAAAAATTGTCAATATTTGTTTTATTATCTTTTTTACCATCGTATCAGAAACATATTAATATTTGTTCAATTTTCATCAAACGTTTTATAGTTTATAATTAACTTTTTTTTTCATTATTAATTAAAAAAATGTGCAAAATGAAATCACACATATATAGGATTACTGTACATGAAGCATCCATACACTTAAACAGAAGTAACCAAATGCATTTAAATTGGTTGCAGTTTAAAATGCCTTTTCTCTCAACAAAGAATTTTTTATTAAAATCTTAGCACATTGCGGTATTTTTAACTTATTACCCAATCGGAAGCGAGACTTTGTTAATTAAATGCATTACTTTGATATTTAGAAATTTAATACTTTCCTATATTTTTGTAAACTGATTCGTAATTTCACAGCATCCGATATCGACAAATTAATTCTATCATTCCCAAACAAAATGCCGATTAATCAAGAGGCACTGCATTTCAAAACATTTGTTTTCACTTATAATTTATATCAAAAGAACTGGCAATTATTTTAATCAATAGACATACGTGCTGAGGTTTTTCCGATATGGTTTGGTACCTTTCAATCACATTCCAGAATTCTGTCTGCTTACAGGGTTTTAGAACTTTGATTTTCATGTCATTTACATAAATGAAAATAAATAATAAGATATTTATTTAAGAGTTAAAGACTATTATCAAATTTACCCCCTACTTGAGTGTTAGAGCAACATAACCTACAAAAAATTGTTAACAGGATTAAATATTTATTTTTCGAAAATATATTAATAAATATTGAAAGAAGGAAAAAGGAATAACGAATAATTTTAAAATTTAATGCTACACTAGAGGATTGAATGAGGGGGATGGAAAAAGGTGTAATTTTGGTTAAATGATTTTAGACTGAAAATAATTATTTTTTCTGTGACTAAGTGACAATTTCTAATTATTGAATAATTAATAGTGCAATGCATATAACAACAGTTTTTGCTGTAGAATCTCCAATTCCGCGAAACCAATCCGATGCAAGTTGTTTTCCACCCCGTTCGGTTTTGCTTTATCTCCTCCATGAATCAAAAGTAATACATCACAGCATCTTCCTTACGGAATACTACTCGAATAAGAGAGAGAAACCAATCACTGGATAGTTCAAGGCTTACGGTAATGGACGATGATCCGTGAATATATTTTCTCAAAAAGTGAAGTAAACAACAGTTTTATTGCGTGTGATGTGTGTGTTCATTTGTGTAATTTTTTTTGGATTCATACCATTTTATAGTAATGCTGTGAAAATACACGATCTAAATGGTGTTTGCGTTTGTATTTGAATATACTTGCTTACGAAAACATGTAATGCGTGCATGTTGGAATGTTGTGAAAATAAATTACTTGAATTGTGTTTTTGTATGTATTTGAATATGCTTGCCGAAATGTATAATATGAGCATGCTGGAATTCAAAAGAGAAATGAGGCAACAATGCGTGATATACATCTTCACTTTCCACTTCATATGAAAATGCAGCATATGAGTTTAAAAGAGTTTTGTAAATAAGCTACAGCCCCCGAATAATTGGGACTTTTACTGCCTTATTCGTTTTCATTTCCTTTTGAAGTTAATATACTACTTAGAAATTCTTGTCATTTAGTTGAATTATTTACTTAAAACTATTTTAACCTTCTTATATATAATCTTACATATTTTTCGTTATGCATTTTATAGAAATTATGTATATATTACCTTGAAAAGAGGCGTTATCATAAAATGTAAAGAGCGTTACAAATTTTATGTATTAATTACATTTTCAAGGAAAGCAATATATGGGGGATTTCATGAAAACCTTCAAAACTTTATCTTGTAGAAATTAGTTCCATTTATGTTTGCTATCATTCCAGCACTATAATGGAATCACGCTTGTGAGATGGAGCTGAATCAAATACAAATTAGAGAGTATGTTCTGTTCAACTTAATATTCCAGAAACACTAAATTTTCATGATGTGGCAAGCTACATTTTACCTGATGATTTAACAATATCAATAGAAAGCTTCTAATGGTCGTTGAAAATTGGATATGGCTATTTGCTACTGGAAATGTTATTGGAAATATCAATGGTCAAATGGTGTCACAGGTTGTCATAAAAGCAACTTATTCAATTCGAACAAGCTTTTCTTGTGGGAAATTTTCCTATCGTAAAATAGAAGCTTGTGTAAAGCACAATATTATGACAATAATTCAAATTTGTAAACAATGTTCCCAAGAGAACAGAGCAGATCAGAAATTTAAGGTTTAATATTTATAACGTGAACTCATATAATGCATCGTTTTCGGATTCACTTCACTATTTAAGAGGGGGAAAATCAATGTTAACAAAATAGTACAAATTCATAAAAATTGACGTTTCTGGGCGAGCTGCATCTATCAGATTCAATGCCCTCCTGCCGGGGGGGGGATATGAGCAAATCATCCTCGTCCCTGACACTGAATCCTATGACGAGTGAGGAAAGACAGACAGAAGAAGGTATTCAAACCCACCATGTGAATGCAGCACTGAAACTGTTTTTACTATGCATCTGAGACTCACACGTGTAACCGAGGATTAAAAATAGTAATATTACCCTAATCTGCCAAAAACTAAAGAGTTTTGTTGCTGCTGATATCTAAAAGTTATTACAAGTTTTAAAAAAATGCACCCAAAGGACTAAGGGAAAAAAATCAAAACTTGTTAACTCAAATAATGAACTTTTTTCTTCAAACTATGCAAATATGAAAACATTCTTTGCTTATTACACTTCAAATTGTTTTCCTTCCTCGAATATACGTAAATTTTATCTGATAACATGTTTTTGTTCAAAATTTAAAAATTAAAAGAAAGAGGTAATATAAAAATAATAAATGATGTATTGTAATTAAAGACGATATTACAAAAAAATAAAAATTCCTTATTTAATATAGGAGCTTATTATTAATCTTAGTTTGCTATTTTTCCTGTAATTAATTAAATTTTCTTAATTTATTTAATTTTTATCTTTACTCTTAATTTCAGATTCTTCTTAAAAATTGATCAGCAATATTTTTTTTGGGGATTTTGAAGTATATAATGTTTTATTCATAAATTGTTAAACACAAAAACAAATTTAAAAAGTAAAATTAATGAGTAAGGAATTTTCATCAGCTACTTTTTTTAAAAAGTTCCTTCAAATGACGTCATGCTATAGCTGTTAAGCTTTTAGTAGATGTACACTTTATTTTAAGCATTTTATTTACCATTAAAACTATTTTAATAAACTAATAATTAAGCATTTCCAGATTTTTCTGCTTCGAAAATCTTTCAGTAATAAAAATAATGCTTAAATGCATTATGTCAGGAAACATTTGTACATAATGAAAAATACGTATGAAATAATGCTCAAAGTGTAATTAGAAAGCACAGTTTTATCTTCATATAAATATATCTGCTACAAAAGTTATGCTTAATATAAAATTTATAAGAAAAATCTTAATTAACAAAAATTATTAAAATCCTTTAATACTAATTTTTTTTATCGCAAATTCTTTCAAATTTTTAAAAGACACCTTACAAGATATTTAATCAAGTTGAAATGTTTGTTTCAATTGATTCTATAAAAGAAAAGAAAGTAATAATAATAATAATAATAATTTCCCCATAAATAATATCATCAATTCTGCATTGTCGTTGTCATGTAAGTTTAGAGGCTTTGTTGTACTTAATTTTTGTCAATTTTTAAATGCATAATAATTCATAAAATTTCATTGAAAAAAAATAAATTTTGGTGTTTTTGTTCACATTTTATTTCAGTTCGTATAATTAAAAAAAAATACTTTAGAATGCATTAAATGCATTTCATATCTCTACAATACCTACGGATGATACTTGTTTAGTACTCATTTGATTTGTGAAAAAATTAACAAATAATAATGTACGTTTTAATATTCATTAATATAAATTAGCTAATTGAAAAATAATATGATTCCTCAGATAAGATGTACCCGACTTTATAATAAAAAGGAGAAATATGGAATTAGTTTTAATAAAACCGTATTGTGATGCAACATGAGAGTATTATCGACGGACCTTGTAGTTTTGAGCCATAGCTAAGTGATGAAGATGGCATATGAGCAAGCACTCTACTATCCAAACTTCATGTCAATATGAAAATAATATTACGATCTAGAAAAGTAAAAATAAATTCTTTATAGCAAATATGCCTCGAACTTTTTGATTCATATAGCTTTACTTAGAAATGAGTAATAAATAAATGTTGATTTGAGAGTTTCAAAGAAACAAATCAAACTAATCTAAATAATTAAATACTAAAAAATATTTCAGTAGAATACAATTATATCTAAAAATGCTCAGCTATCTGTCTAATTTTAAAGCACAAGGGAAAAAATTAATCAGACCAAACATAAAATATTTTCCATGTGTTTAAATTATCTATTAATGAAGTAAGGGAAAAAGTAAGTTTTTATAGCGTCAGCATCCGAAACTAAGGCCGCTAGCGGTACATAGTTCTGTTTTATAATTATATTTTTTAATATACCAAACAATTATGTATCATATATTTAATAACATAATATTTTCATCACCAAGTGTTTTTATTCAAAACAAACTTTAACATGGCCATTTTTCTTTAAGACAGTAAAGGAATGTTGCTGTTCTATTATAAATATTATTATGCCAATAAAAATTTCAAATTCATTTACTTAATATGAATCAATTGAATTTAAGGCAGAATATTGTATTTGGCGATATGACGTTTCGTAAATGAAAGGTCATATTGTATGTGCGTCAACTTGAAGCTTAATAAATGGTAGTGATGGATATTCAACAATTAATTATTTACTGCAGCATAACAATTTGATTGCAATGGAGAATAGTAAAGTTTAAAGCAAGGTAATAATTGTTATCTTTACTTTTTTATGAAAAACTTTTATCGTCTTATATGAGTTGCAACATATATTCAGTAATAAAATTATTTACTTATAAACGGGAAAATTTGCAACATAATTCGTTTTTTATTTCTTTTTGAACATGCTATACTACTTCGGAAATTCTTGACACTTACTTTTATCATTTACATAAAGTTATTTTAGTCTCTGTATATATATCTTACATTTTTGTTTAGTTGATCAGTTTATAGAAAAAAATTTTAAGTATATTATCTTGAAAGGAGGTATTACTATTAAAATTACAGCTTTACAAATATTATGTGTGAATTACTTTGTTCAAAGAAATCAATGTATGAGAGTTTTTGTAAAAAATTGCAAAAATTTATCATTTAGGACTTAATTCCATCTATGCTTGCTATCATTTCAACACTATAATGGGATCACGCTTGTGAGATGGAGCTGAAAGCAAATGCAAATTATATTATGTTCTATTCAATTCAATTCATGAGCTGACAAGTTTACCTTCACCTGCCTGTATCAATAGAAAGCTTCTAATGGTCACTGAAAATTGTACATGGCTATCTGCTACTGGAAACTTGTCATGAAAAATAGCAATGGTAAAATGGCGTCACAGACTGTGATAAAAGCAAGTTAATCAATTTGAACAATTTCTTGACGTGGGTAATTTTCCTATCGCAAAATAGAAGCTCGTGTAAGGCACAATATTATGACAATAATTCAGATTTATACACAGTGTTCCCAAGAGAACAGCACATATTAGAAATTTAGAATTGAACCATGTAATGTGTTATGGGCCCGGGATAATAGATACCGCATTCGTAGTGTTTTAACCGGCTGTATAATTTCCTCTTTGAAAGTTGACAAACTATTAGATCCATATTACAAATTTGTTTTTGGCCCATGAGCTGAATGTAATAATTCCTTTGTTCATGATTTAATTCACTTAAAAGTATTAGAGTTTGCATTTTGAAAGGGCTCGTTATTGCTTACGGGATACACTCAGATTGACAAAGTGTTTCTTTTTTTTTGCTCCTAATCTTATTTAAACTTGGTGTATATTAATGACTGTTTCCACATTGAACTCTATTTAAGAATAGATTTATTCAACTTTATATTGAAAAAAACTCAAGTGCTGTGGCTTAAGAAGTATTGTGTATCAAGAATTGTATCCTCTGTAAGGATTGAAGGTGATTTCAGCAAACATCAAAATATGCGCATCATTTCTTCTTTGGTGTTCTTCAAGCCTTAATCATTGGCCTGTCTATTCCCATTTTATTTTTGTCAACTGAATACGACTGAGAATATGCAGGCTGGCATCTCCATTGAGACGTTCATACCTAAGCTAATTTAAATGAAATATGGTCTCAGATAAAGGCATATCTCAATCTCTCGTTCTCAGTCAAAATTACCTCTTTTTATTAAGAAAAAGTTTACAATAAATAATCAATTACACAGCATTGTGCATTCACAAAATTTTTAAATCTTACAATAAAACGGAAGTGGATTCACTATTTTTTTTATCAATTTCCATTTATGTTAGTCATTTGCATAAGTATTTGAATAAAACTAGATATGCATAAAAACAAGTATAACAATCAAATATTTACATGTTATGATACATTCTCAGCATGAGTGTGATTCACAAACGCTGGAGAGCTTTAGAAAAAGGTTTCAAGGTGCAACAAAACGATAGGTTATAGTGGATTATGGTCCCCTCTTACAGTTACTACTGCATCTCTTACTTGCTACTTATATAGCAAATAAGTCACTGGCAATTGTTATTATTGTTGCACCGGTGCAGATAAGATTTCTTGAATGATTCTAAAGGGATGAAGGAAAGTAGCTAGCCTCACCAATAAGCTCAATTGAGTTATTACCTGGAAAATTGGGTGCCTAATCTTTAAGATGAATGTTTTCCTTTTTGAGAAAATCTTCATCCACATGAGTGTTTCAGATGAGTGTTGTAATTCATATAAAACTAAAAATAATAAAAATACCGCCTAAATAAAAAAATTAAATAATTACATTCCAGAAAAAAGGAAACATTATGTTACATGACTTCATCACTCAGATTAGAATACATGCATAAAATTATTTTAAGGACATTTTGACAAAAAAAATATTTAATGGTAATATTTTGTCAAAAAATTAACTTAGAATTATTTTTTCTATATGCTCTCCTTTTGTGAAAAATGGTCTATTATAGTAATATTTTTCCTGTATATAGCTCAGACCTTTCTACAGAGGCTGAACTAGAATTTTTGAAAAATTCACATTGCTTTCAGTGTTAGCACCTGTTGAAATAATTATTGGCGTTTTTTTCTTAAAATTGCTCCCCTCTGTTATCGTAAAATATAAATAAACCCACTTTTAAGTAATATATTTCAAAAATTCTAGTTGAGCATCTGTAGAGAGATCTGAGCTGTATACAGGTAAAATATTATTATAATAGAAGTATTTTTCCCAAAAGGAGAACATTAGGAAAAAAGATTATTCTAAGTTAATGTTTTGCTAAAATATTCCATTTAAATAAAACATTTTAATCAAAATGTCCTTAAAACAATTTTATGCATATATTCTAATCTAAGTGACACTAAATATCACGGAACTATCCATTTATGCGCTTTTGAAAAATCATGGTTCCGAATGTAGTCGGATACCTTAAGAATCATATTGTTCATATGCTAGACGTGGCAACCACGTTGGGAAACAGTGGTATATAGATATGTTTCAATTGGCTAATTTTAATACCTGTCCATCTATGCATCTGTGAGAATGCTCAAAATCACGAGGTAAAATATCTGCAACAGTTTATTTATAATAGCCAACATGATCTGGAAGATGTATATTGTTTTATGGATTCTGTAGGATTTCTCTGTATCTCTTGGGAGAAAAAATACCCCGCATGGGGGTAGCATACAACCTGCGGTTCATGTCTGTAAAGCATTGTACAATATCGCAAAATTCTGCTATTTTTATCTAGAAAATAACCTGAAGGTAACAGATTGGAGTTGGAATGTATGGAACAATATTCAAAAGAAGTGGATTAATTACTTTGAAAGTGGTAGAATATTCTAGAGAGAAAAAAAAACATTTTCTAAAATACTGCTCACACACACATTTAATTTTTTGCTCCATAATAAAACTGGAGATATAGCATCCTCCTGTGATATGTCCACTAGATTGTCATGCAGATTAAATGTTATTTTTTAGACCGAATGCTTTTTTTATCGATTTTCTTTAAAGGATATTTATCCGTTTTAATCTCAATAACATATTCCTCAGCCAACCATATCATTCGTTATACTCTATCTATTGAATCGTATAAGTATGAACTCAGAGAAATCATTTTATTCCGTTCAGCCACACTATAGATAAGTAAGAGTGAAAAATGTTTCCTGTCTGCCTAATCTACCACTAGAAGTCATTTCTCACTATATCCTAGTTTATTTTGATACTTTCAAACAGGTTTTATATTTCTCCTTATTCTGGAAAAATCTATTTCTCCCACACACCCTTTTTATTTTCTATCTTGTCAGTAAAGCGAACGGAAACATAAAATTTCATTACAACACTATAGGGGAGTTATTTGTAAGATTTATCCCTTTGTAGGAAATAATATGCAAAAGAAAAATCGTACTAAATATTATCTTTTTTTTTCTTTTAATTTTAAATAATCTTGCTAATGCATCATGTTTTTTTTTTTCTTCTCAGCGAAACAATACGTCAGCATTGGCGCACACAAGGGGGGTGGAGGAGACGCGTCTGGACCACTTTCCATAGCTTTAAATTTTTTGTGTGATGGTTGATAACCCTATTCATACATTACGTAAAGCTTAATTAAGGCTAATTATTAATTAAATAATTAACTTTTACTGTTTTTGTTCCCGAATTCGACAAAATGAAAAAAATATGTCTGGCACCGTTTTGAGCTACGATGCAATGAGTGTGGACTTTCGACCCTGGACAACCCTCCCCCCTTAAAAATGTTTGTGTTCACTACTTCAATCACCCTATTACATCTTATACTATAAAGGAAAAACAACCTTCATATTGATATCCTTTACGTATAGGTCATCACGAGCAATATACTTATACTTATTAAATAATACTATTTAATCACGATTAATTGTGTGCTGTTTTCTTACGGTTGGTTTTTATAATTTTAATCAATCTTCTAGACTTTGTTTACTTTGATATCTAAATTCAGTTATTAAAACAATTTCCTGATAATGAATAAACTAAAATTGTTACCTCTTTACTTTTTATTAATTTATATTTATTAAAATGGATTTACAAAGAATTTCTTCTTTGATTGGGGAGGATATATAATGCCCATATATTGCTTAAGTAATTAAATTAATTATAATTTTACAAAAATATTAGGTTTTTGCTTGTGTTATTAACTTAAATTAGATACAAACGTATTAATTTACACACATATACATACACATAAATTATGTGATTTTAATCTTTCATTAAACATAATTATTTTAAATGTATCTGTGTCTTTATACTAGGTACATATATTAATAAATGTCGGATTTAATCAATATGTTGTTTTTAAGCAAGATTGTTCTTGCTGATGATTTTTTATTTTAATTCCTGTAGTATTTTAGAAACACATTCAATTAATATTTATTTATGCACCATTAGAAACAGAGTGTAAAAAATTACTTTTTTTCGTACTAGGATATTGATAAAATGAAAATTTACATTTCTTATATCAGGAAAACAAACTTTCCAATGATTATTTATTAATTTTATTGATTATTCCGATGACATATGAAAAAATTAAAAACCAGATGATACAGGAGTTAGATTTTCTATTAGGATTAATTTTAGGAACCAGAGTTTGGATATCTCAGAACAAAAGATTTTAACATAATTAAATTTTACAAAAGAAATTTAATATGTGAAAGCATTTCAAGTTTTATAATGTATAGTGAATGAAAATTGGGATGTTGTCTATAACTATTATTTATGTACGCTTTGATAAATATAATTAAAACAATTCCCTTATGCGTTTCAAATACATAAGAATCTTGTTTGATAAATATTAATCAATTTATAAATTATTGCAAACTTTTAATTTTTGTAAGATATTTTTTTTTTTTAATTTATCAAGTGTTTTTAAAAAATCCGAATTTAAAGAATGCTTTAAAAGAAAATACTATTTAATATTTATAGTTTTTTGAATTTATGCAATTTTTGTCATTGAAAATTAATATCAGTTTTTATGAGTTATTTTTTTTTACCATCATAAAAAATGATTTCAAGTTATCTGAGTTCAAAGATATATGCTTCAACTTTAATTTATTCGATTTGTTTTTAAATTTTTATGTTACATACATCTTCAAAAGTACATGTAAGTATTATTATCAAAAAGTAAATTGCAAAAATGTTCCTTTATCTTACAAATTTAATTATAAAAACGATAAGAGATCATTTTATACCAAATTTATCTTTATTTATTATAAGAAATCTATACAGTTGCACACACATAATATTAATAATCCATTTCAAAATAAATATAATAACAAGATGAACAATGAGGAATAAAGTAATGCAATTTTACATTTTTCTACAGTTATAATAGAATACTATTGTATTATATTCGAGCGATATATAAAATTATCTCTAGCTCAAGATTATAGGTAAGTTGTATATTTGTTTGAATCACATACATGTTTCTCAAGTTTTATTTTGATTTTGATTTTATTCATGTTACTTTGAAATATTCTTATATTTATAGTGCATACATATTGTTTTGAGTTGTGTAAATTATACAATTAACTATACTGAAAAATTTCTTGATTATGCTTTTTTTTTTATCTTTGACTTATAGAGTGGATGATTACAAGAAACATATTTCAAAAGAAAGAGAAAACATTTAACTGTTTTTTGTAACGAAATAACAAATATTATACGATATATATAAGTTTCCATAGGATTATATTTTACACTTCTGTAAAAGTAATCTGTCGAGCAATTTACCTTTACAATAATTATGCTTTTACTCTTGGAACAGCAAATTTGCTTACATAAAGGAGATATATCAGAGAAGATAATTAAAGAATGTTAATACTTATGTATTATTATAGATAAAGCTATAATCCTCTCCAATCAATTCAACCAAATCATTTATACCATAATAATGATTATTAATTACCATTATGAAGTGGTGAAAAATCCATTATAAATTACATACGTAGTCTAAAATGAGACGTTCAAATGATATTCTGATGTCATTTTACTTTTCACTTTTGAATTGAAGTCTAGTGAATGTTAATTTAAGTTAAAATCTTTATATTGGATTTACATTAAAAAGGTTTTAAAAATGCACAAAAAGAAAATTAATTAAAATACTATCGGGAGCGGAATGTTCCAATTTTATGCATTGATTTTAAACAGCTTTAACAAAATTGGAGTTTGATTAACTTTGTTTCGTTTCTTTTTCATACCTTTCCATGTTTTGTTTTAAATTTTAAATTTAGTTGAGGCTCTAGCAATGTTCAGTATTTTTAGATTTATTATTGTATATTTTGAACAATGATTTCAAATTCATTTAATGTACATTATTTTATTACAGGTTTACTAAGAATATATCATTTTTTATGGAAATTAATTTTTTTAAAAAAATTTATTACTCTAAGAGATTACTTGTACTTAATTACATTTCTCTACGAAAATAAAGATATGTTTAAGTTTTACTTTCAAAATTAAGAAAAAAAAACTAAACAATATCTTTCATTAGAAGTTCATTTATAGCGAATGCAAATTATTACAAATTTCATTAAAATACTGTTTTATATAATTAAGAAATTGTAGTTAATCTATTGAAAAAATACTTTTTAAGTACCAGAAATAAAGAATGACCAACGAAAAAATTACCAGTCCGTCTCTTACCAAATTAATTTAGGTCCTCAAAGCACTTTAATAATCACTAATAAGTTTTCTGAATTGAATGTGGAATATGTGCCTTTTAAGGAAACAATGCTGCTGCTTTTAGTGTAAGTACAGCTTCTTATTTCAATGCAGGGACGCATCTAAAGACTTTGTCACAACCAAATGCCTAAGCTTATGAAAAAATATTTTAAGTTTTTATTTATTTTTTTCCTTTCATTTTTTTTCATTTAATGGGAATTTTTTCAGGATTTGAATTAGTTAAAGTATATTTAAACCACTATGGTACTAAAATCAGATTTAAATTCCATATTCCTGGCGAACCAAAAAGTAACAACATGTAGGAAAAATCTGATCAAGTTTAAAAATGTACAATGTGAGATAAAATAAAAAACATTAGCCATTACAATGCACATGTGCATTATGCGTGCGCAGTAGCGCACACTGGAATTTATCAAGGCGGGGGGGGGGCAGGGTTGAAAGTTCACCATTCTTGCATCATGCTCCTTTTGAATTTGTTGATTTTTGGGAACAAAACACAGCGAAAAATTAATTCTTGAATAAATAATTAGCATTAATAAATAAAATTAATTATTAATAGCAAATACTTAATTAAGTTTTACGTACTATATACTTAGAATGATAATCAATCGGAAAAAATATCAAGGTCTTTGGGAGGTCCGGACGCTCAGGACACCCCCCCCTTGTGTGCACCACTGTGCGTGCGCTTTTAGCCCTTCCTTAGAGAGTTATATAAATATATGACGGCAGGCAGTTTCTAGCTGCTGAAATTAAGATTTTCCTTTGAGTTTCGAGAAGTTTCACTCTACCCCAATAATAAAAGGTGAAAGATAGTCAAGAAGGATTCTGATTTTGATGTAGGTTTATCTAAGTGTATAATTTTCTTTCAAGGAAATCGGTGTTCATGTTGAAGAAATTCAAAGCAATCATACAAATAGCCAATTAGTAGATGTAGGATGTGCGGATAGAATAATGACAGCCTTTTGACGAAACCAAGTATCACAACAAGGATTTTGTGAGCATGACATAATGGATCTAAGAGCAACATTTGGAATTCTAGTGCAAAAAATAGGGTGTGTTACAGAACAATTTATGTCACCCTTATCACTTGATGTCTTTGCAGCAGAGGGATTTATAACACGACCACCATTTGATTGTATACAAAAGGTGTATGCGTTTGCAATGATTAATAGCTGGCCTATATATGAGAGTAATGATTAATCATTAATAATTATTTTAAACATAGCTAATTCTTTTCATTAAAAATAAAATAATTTTATTGTTTTTAATTATTGAAGTATTTTGAAAGAGAAATTATATTCAAAAGTATTTAATTAATTTTTATTGTTCTATTTGATTCTGTAATTGGACAGTGTCGTAGAAATTCAGTCAACTTAAAAAAAAATGGTGTTACTTTACACAAATCCATAGTAAATGAATATCGCGTGTACTTTTAATGGCTATTTGCAGTATTTTAATGCATTAAAAGAATGTGGATAATGTTGGGAAAGTAATTACATAGAAAGATAGAAAAAATTAACAAACTTGTATTCATTTATACTTTTATGTGACACAAATTCTCATCCTTTAATTGTAAACTAATTGTAATAAGAATTATTTTTGAAATTTAATTTCTGTGAGAAAATATAAATGAAAAATACTGCATTAGCTAAATGGGGAAAAAAGGGGGAAAAAGAAATGTCTGCAAAGAGGCAAGATAAATATGTTGTAAAAGAAGAATTTATTCTTAGAAAGACGAAAATAACCGCTTTGCATACCTAAAAAATATAATCTATTGATAAGTACCTAATAATGAATAAAAAAATTAATGTAATTAATAGGGGGAAACAGTAAATTAACACGTTTTAGAATGCGTAAACGAAAATATAAAAAAATTTCGAGGAAAAGAAAGCAATCCAGCTTTCATGTTAATTAGAATAGAAATATATATAAAAAATATTGATAAAGTCACAAACAGATTTACATAAATACATTGCAAAGTTTATAAATGGATATTAACCAGCTTCAATAATTCAATATAAAACGTGAAAATACCAAGAAGTATAGCAAAAACAAATGTTATGCACTATCCATGACATGTGATGAAATCGCTTTAATAACTCATATGCCCTTCTTTCTTATACTCAACAACAGAATAATGTACACCAGTGCTTCTCAAACTGTGGGGCGCGCCGCCCTGGGGGGGCGCGATAACCCTTCGAGGGGGGCGCGAGCATCTTGAAAATATAAAAGGCTTAAAAATTATTTTTTGGAATGAAGTAAAACAAAATGCTTTCTGAAAAAATAAAAAAAATACACATTTACACTGATATAAATTATATATATCATCTGGTTTTCCACTTTCAAAAGATTCCACTTCAAACGCTCATTAGCTATGTTTGATCCCAAAACCAAATAAAAAAAGATATTTTGTTTGCTTTGCTGTAATCACGCGATGAGAGATTTTTTTATTACGTTTCTTGTAACCTCTAGAATAGTACTTTTGATTATATCATCTCTTTGACCTTCAAACTTACTGGTATGCTTAACTCCGTCTACTTTTCTGTTGGGAAAGTTGTAAATAATATTTTTCTGTTGCTTTTCCCCCCCATGTAAATGAGTTTTATGATGTATGGATAAGCATATTGAGCACTTTGAAGGATTAATTGGCCAAAATGTATTTTATGAGTAATCTGAAATTGCATTATAAAAAACGTTTTTCACAATTATTTTTTTATAACTGACATCGATGTTTTTGTATCGAATACATTTTTTTCATGGGAGCGGTCGCATGAGGCCCTGAATCACTCCAAATTCTGGTAAAACTGTTTATTCGTTAACAGTTTCTTGACAGTATTATCCGATATGACATTGGAAACTAAAATGAATTTGTCACATTTATGCCTCTTTTTTGAGAGTGGCAAACGGTTTTTTACAATCAAGGTACTTGTTTTGATCGAGTTCCCTTCACGACCACTTTTGTTCAGAAATATTTTCTATGAATATGCTATACTTTCCCCTACGATTAACTTTATGGTTTTAATTGCTGTGTTGTACAACTTATTATGGTTTATAAATGTAAATGAGCAGAATATAAAAAATGGGCATCTGTAATCTCTCTATTGAAGGAAGATGAAACTGATCAAGCAATTGAAGAACCTGATGAAATAATGCATATGAATCGTGATAGCGAAAGTAAATATGACAAAAGTGATAGACATGAAACGTTTGAGTTGAATTGCAATTTTCAAATGCTGCCTAAAGAACTCTATCAAGAAAATTAAGATATCAAGAAAACTAAGAAGCCATAAATGTAACACTTCGCCTTGTCAAAATGACACAAGCAAGAAAAGGTTACACATGCTATTTGTAGATCTTCAAAGAATAGCAAAATTACAATAACGTGAGCAAAATATGACAGTTTTGATTGCAAATAACGTTCTTGCATTGTTAGTGAAAAGTGTCTGTGATTTGTGTTCTTTATTAAGGTCACGCACATTTGGAACGGTTTCTTTAGTTTTATTGGATTTTTTCTCAAATCATCAAAGAAAAATTAAAAAGTCCTTTAAAGTAGGTAAGTATATTTTCTCTTAGTTAAGTTATTCACTGCAATTGTGTTTTTATTGAGCACAGAAAAAAATGATTATAAAAAAAAGGATTGGGGTGACTTGGTGAAGTGATCGCGCGACCATTAACGTTAGTGTGGAGTGAGCGCCTGCTTTCGGGTTAAAACATTTTGAAGGTTTCTCGCTTTAAATATTAAAAATAACACAATTATTCTTCATTGGAATTTTTCATTCGTTTTCCTTATTTAATATTAATTCTAAATGCTAATTCTGTGAGGCTTAAAATTACAGTTCGTTTTAAACTATTTATAATAGGAGCATTCATTTAAAAAATCATTTTATATTTTTGTATGCATTGTTGTGCACTTGGTTTTTACTCTTCTTACAATTAAGCTATTATATCAAGAATAATGTATTATTTTTAAAAAATAATCGCAGAACGGGTACTTCAGCCAGTGTACTTATAAATGTATCAGTATTGCACAATGTATTTTATAACTAATTTATTAATACTAATTTAAGAGCAAGTTTAATTATTATTAGTGACTTCCATTAGCTTGTCTTGAGCAAATATGTTGTTTTCAAATGAAGGCTTAATATTAGAAATTGACACTCTGAGTTATTTTTCTATATTTAGCTGAGATCTATATTTGTCTTCAAAGCAGCTACCGCAGAAAATCCGGTTTCACAAAGGTACGATGTTGAAAACGGTGAAAAGTATACGAAATGCTTTTGTTTTCAGTTCAGAAAATTCATCATCTACTTGCCCAAAATTGAAAGAGAATTTTATTACAAAATTGTCTTTTAATTTCGCCACTAGATGTGAAATCTATGAAACTTTCTTCTTTGGGTAGTGGAGAGCCTTTCTGGGCTATTTTTGAAATGGATCTCTCACCCATTTCGTAACTTGCTATCAAGTTGTCCTCAGCAAAAAATATTTTTTTTGTTAAAATTTTTTGCTAACATAGCTAAATGATATTCAATAGTTTTATAAACAACTTCCACATGTTGTTCTTCTTCAGTTTTGTAAGTTTTTACACATTTATCCGCATTTTCAAACATTCTAGGTTTTGCTTGTTTAAATTTTTGGCTCCATAATTGTAATTTTCTACAAAAAGCATTAATTTTATCACGTGTCAAATATATGTACATTTGATTCTTGAAGTTGAACATTCAATATATTTAATTTCTCAAATATATCGACTAAGTAGCTCAACTTCATCAGAAATAAACCATCTCGAAATTTCTCAATTTCCGTTAGGTTTTCCTCTTCTAGAAAAATGGTAATTTCATTTCTTAATTCATAAACACGTTGTAAAAATTTCCCGCGTGATAACCATCTTGCTTCACAATAAAATAGCAACGATGAATGCACTGCGCCCATGTCTTTGCAAAGTCCAGAAAAGATTCTTGATTTTAGGGGTCTCATTTTTATGTAATTACTACAGTCACAGTCACAATTTACTACAGTCACAACTGTCATTAGCACAGTATTCAGGCCAGGACTAATTTCTTTTCTGTGGATCATACAATGTGTCCAGATGCATAGTGGAAATTTTTGTTTCACAAGTGCTTGTATACTTTTAAATCTTCCTGACATTGTACGAGCACCATCGGTGCATATTCCGACACAATTTTTCCACTCTATATTTGCCTCGTTTATAAAATTATTTAAAATATCAAATAATGCTATTGCTGTTGCTTTAAGTTTTATTGATTTACAAAAAAGTAGTTTTTCTACCGCTGACATACCATCCCAAAATCGAACATAAGCAATGAAATGAGCATCTTTATTGCTATCTGTTGCCTCGTCAAGCTGAATTGAAAACAATTTATCACGCAACTTACCGAAAAGCTGTTGCTCTACATCTTCAGCGATATCATCAATTCGACGGGAAACAGTATCATTTGATAGGGGTATGGACTGCAACTCTTTGGCAAAATTGTCTACAAACATAGTTTCTACAATCTCAATTGCTGCAGGCAAAATAAGCTCTTCGGCAATAGTGTGAGGTTTTTACATCTGGCTATTTTATATGATACTTTGTAAGAAGTAAGTAAAGCTTTTTCATTCACTGACAAAGTTTTTTTAAAAATGTTTTTTGTTTTCCATATGATTTTAATTTTGATTCAAAGAACTCTCGAGGTTTGTTAATGTACTCACCATGAAGCGTTTCAAAATATCTTTTAAGTTTATTAGGTTTTATACTGTCTGCTGCCAATATTTTTGAGCAAATAACACACAGGGGCTTTTCTTCTCCATTTACTTCAGTAATGGTAAATCCAAAATTCAAGTATTCTTGAGAATATTTCCTTGATTTAATTTTCGGAACTATGCTCGTCTGTGCACTTGTTAATGCTTTATTATCGTCGAATGTTCGCTAACGACTTAAAAATTTATCCATGATTTTTTTTGTTCCAATTTTCTGCAGTAATACTTAATAGTGTGAATTACAACTAACGCGCAAATTTTAAAATGTACATTCAAGATAGATTTGGTAGCTACAGAAGCATCGAATGGACCAAGACTGATTGGAATTGTACGAGGTACAGCATTATTACATGTTTTGCGCAGACGTCCGATAGTTTGGCCAGACTCAGCAGACGCTCGCGAGAATGCCAGATGTGATGGATATGAGAGAGCGCAACATAAAGTAGACTATTTTTCAATTTCTACTATAAGTTCACTCTCTCATATATATCTTGTTCAAATTTTCAATCGTTGATAAAATACTTTCTATTCATTCATTCAAGTTCAAATACATTTTTTAAAACTTGTAGTGGGTGACACTTAATGTTAATACAGTTCTTTCAAATTTTAATTCATTAATTAAATTAAAAAAATGAATAAATAGTAACAAACAAAAATTATAGTCCAAAAGCATTTATAGAAAGGAAAACTTTTCGCGCTGTCCCCTGTAACGCAATGGATAGCGCGCTAATCTGAAGGACGGTAGTTCGAATTCCATCCGAGATGGCCTAATTTCTAAGAATGTGTGTGATTTCTTCTTTACTTTACTATTTTCTTACACTAATTAAATTTAATTAATGAATAAATAGTAACGAAAAAAGAATATTCCAATACCCCATATATAGAAAAGAAAAGGAAAAATTGCAAGGAAAATCGCTTTCTCTTTTGTCGCTTAACATTGTGATTCTGTCATATGTATTACATATTTGTATTAATTGAAACTATTTAATAGAAAGTAACTAAAATAAGTTTTTCTTTGTTGGCCTAAGTAGGGGAATTGACTTAAAATTTATTTTTTATATTACTTGTTCTAATGACATTTGTACTTTTAGAAATGCATGATGGACGAAATAAATTTTTAATTAAATGTCATTTTTCAATCTGTCCCAATTTAAAAAATGAGAAAGGAAAAATAACATAACATTATAATTATTACTTAAAAGTAATTTGCTTAAAATATATATTATATAAAAGTAACGTATACAAAATTTAATACTCAAAGTGCATTATTATTGCATTCAATACATTATTATTGAGGGGGGAGGCGATGAAAATTATGATTGAAAATTGGGTCGCCTGTAGTGAAAGTTTGAGAAGCACTGTCTTACTTAATTTATTTATTTTGCAAAAAAGTAGTATACACAAACTGTAATACTTATGCTATTAATTTGTATGGTTTATAATTAAGATCGCGTATAGTAGCTTTAGCGTCAAAGTGCATTATTATTACATTCAGTACATTATTAATGTATAAGGGGGGCGCGATAAAAATTGTGATTGAAAAGGGGGGCGCCAGTATTGAAAGTTTGAGAAGCACTGATGTACACCAATCCTTTATAGAAGCATCATTTAACACTTCCTAAGAAATATGTACGAATTAGATTTCTTTTAGCAGAATATCATCAACTATAAGCAATTACAATTTTTGTAAAAAAGTATTTAGCATTCAAAGATGAAATAAAATAAATTTTTATTGAACTTCAAATGAAAGATACATCACTTGAGTGATTTAGTACTGAGATCTTATTCTCATATTGTAGTTTAACATAAGTTTTTAAATGAAAGACGAAACAAAAAAGTACAAATATACTCAACGAAATAATTTTTCAAATTTAAATAATCGAATAACTCAAGAAATATTATTTTTATTTTCACTTTTTAAACTGGCAACAAAAAATAAAGATGTTTCACGGCACAAATAAAAATTTAACAACGCAATTTATCACTTTGTTTGTGGTTGCGTGCTGTACTCTATATCATTTTGCTTTCAAACCAAGAAAAATCCCTTCCATCAACATAATATTTCTAGAAAAAAAAAAGAAACAGTCGAAAATGTAAGCGTTTGTCAGGGCGGACATAATGAATGATATAACAGTCAGTACGTTGCATTTTGTATGAGCTCTAGCTAACGATAGAATGTGTTCTTACTTATTTATATCACGCGAGATGAAGCTATTTGTTTCAACAAGTGAAAGTACTGGTGGTGTATCGTAGTGTGTATTTATTCGAATTCCGGGGGAAGTTTTAAATTTATTTGTTAATTTTTCTCAAGAGCAAACCCATTACTTACAAGTATTATTCTTTGGTAGGAATTCCACATTCCGTAGTTTTATTTTTGGCTTTTATTTATTCCTTAACAATGTATATGCAATTATAAAATTAATATATTCATTTTTTTTTACTTTAAAAATATTTATTAATCAACGATATACACAAAGTATAGTTTAAACGACACCTAATTCTTCACAGCATTACGCTATACTTAAGAATAAGCTGATCAATATTTTTATATTGTTTAAAGCTATTTTTAAAATGTGCTCTGAAAATAGATTTCAAACTTTCTTCAACGCCTGTTTTATGTAAAAAATTTATGAACCACCCCACAAAAAAATTATTAACTGTTGTCTAGTTTTCTTTTTCTCTATAATTATTTTCTTTTTTATGCTTAATGTAAGTAAAAGGAACAGAATTTACTATTAATTCTCTTAACATACGTTCTGGAATAGTATAATATGAATTAGAATAGTGACTTAAGTACAGAGAAAAACGTAAATATTTTACCCAAAAAAGAAAATTATTTAAAGGTGAATTCATTTTATAATGAATTTAATTAACATAAATAATGTAAATTTAAATGAATTATTATGATGGGATTATTACAAAAGAATGCTAAATATTTAAAAAAAAATAGACATTACTCAATGCCACAGTTTTAAGTACGCATCTTTGTCAAACAAAAACAAACTTTCATTCAGGAAGACATTTAAAATTATTGCTTAGTTTTCTGGATCATTATACAATAAAAATTATGTCTTTAGTGACTTATCAATGAAAATCTCTTTTTATATAAATTATTTTATATATTATTTTCAAAAAATTAGTAAATGTTATTTTTATTCTGGTTAATTCTAAGCTTCTTTGAAACTTTAAAAAAATGTGTAGAAAAATGCCTTAGTAAATTCGCAATGTATTCATTTCTAACTCAGTCTCTCTTAATTTTTTAAATAATGTATTTTTCATCTAGAATTAAGAAGTACTGATACGAAATACATTTTTTTCATGCACGCAAACAGACACACACATACATACACACCCGCGTACACAAACACAAAAATACAGGTATATGTCAGAATAATGTGAAACCTGTGAAAAATCAAACCTTGTGAAAAAACGCTTGTGAATAAACAGATTTTTTTATCAGTAAGAGATTGGACGACCATTGACTAGAATAGCAACTTGTGTTCTACTTGGGATTGACAAATAAATATTTCAAACAAAGCTCATCAGAAATATCATCCATTCCTCATGGAGAGCTGTCTCGAGTTCAGTTAGTGTGCGTGGAAGAGATATACGAGCATGGAATTTGTTCTCTAAAAAACCCACAAACACCTAATGATATTCATATCAGGATACTGGAATCACCACGTTATATGTTTCCCTTCATCATCATGTTCATGTAACCATGTTTGAACACAACGAGTCGTGTAAATAGGGAAGCTTTCATCTTGAAACGCATGACATTCAGCCGGAGAGAGAGTCTGAAGAACAGGGGGGAAATGATCTGCGAGAATGCTTGGATAATTGTCACCTGTGATTATCACCTCAAAACAACGAAATTCTCTGATACATGGGAAGATATTAAGCCTACACCATCTCAAAAGCCTCTCCATGTTTCACGGACGGAACAAGACAGTCTACATGAAACTTCTGCCTGTGTTCGCCAGACCGAACACACGTCTGGTGGTTTGGAATAGTGTAAATGAGGATTCATTAGACATGATAACTAATTACCCTTGCAGTTGTGTTCAATTTAGGTGGTATCGACACCACTGTAGTATGTCCATAGCTTTCCATGCCATAACTAAAGGTTTTTGGAATACCTACTCTGCCATAGATGTTCATAGCATGCAACTCCTGTTGAATAGTTTTCATTGATTTGGAGATCTGAAGATAGATATTAATCTCGGAGGTACTATAGTTTTGCTTTCACGGGTTACTATCTTTGTTCAACACCCGTCTGTCACAGTTCTTCAATTTCGTATTCACCGACATTTATGTTTCGCAGAAGACACCATACCCAGATTTATGGAGGCTGTCATAAACCTTGGTACAAGGGTCGTAAAAACATCCACAAGATTGGCTGTTTTGGACACGGACATTGCAGCGAAGCAAGCTCCACTTATGACCCCATTTTCACTTCGAAGAGGTCGAACATAATTACGCTTTGCTACGAACATAATTTTATCTTGCAACTGCCACGTTGCCAAATTCTTGACAGAAGCCTTCCTTTTTCTGCCACTAGGTGGCACACAGTTTTAACATGTCATGGTGATATATTTGACGGTCGAAGGAAGATTTAATTTTGAATGAGTGTTCCTAGCATTTTGTCATACACCTGTATATATATCTACAAACAGCACACATTTTTCTTCCTAATGCAAACTATTTTCCAACGGTTCAAAATATTTCAGCTTAAAAATATTTTATATCAGACTTCTGAAATTTGCTTTATTCTTAATGGTACGAAGTATTGAATAAAACATTTTAAAAATAGAAGTAATTAGCAATTTTTTTATAACAAGGCAGTTAATTAAAGAATTTGTTGAAATTCATTCGACAATATTCAATCAATTACATTTTATTCCCATATTATTTAAAATGTATGTTTTGTTTTATCAAAACATTCTTTTGAACACTATTTCAGTAAAAAAGTTAATTACATTAATAGTATTTTTAAACTATGACAAACCATTAAAACTATATTAGTTAAATATTTTGTTGCCATTATTTATGCTGTAATTAATATACTCACAAGATTAATTACACATAAATAAAGTATACTATGAAAGGAAATGTTTTAGTGTTACTTTTCAGCGATGAAAAATATTTTGATAGCAAAAGATTTTACGTTGAATAATTTATAAATTTAGATTATTAATATAACTATAAGAGCGGAATATATGCAAAAGTAAAAAATATATTTAATAGCGAAAAAGAACAAATAGAGTATTAATTATGTCGAAGCAAATGTGTGAAAAGGAAAATATTTTATCAAATAAATTTTTATCGTAAAGTAACTCTCTGGCAACATTTCATTTTAAACTGTAACAGCTATTTTGATGCAAGACGAATACACACAAGAGTAAACAATTACTGTCCCTACATCACAAAGAATCGCAAGAAAGTATTTGAAAGGCTTATTTATTGCATATAATTTTCTTAGAAGGGATATTAAGATAGAAATTAGGGAAACAAAATTAAGAATTATTTTATTCTGGAAATAGTATGCGCAATATATATATATATATATATATATATATATATATATATATATATATATATATATATATATATAATATGTGGTTAAGCTTTTGAAGTAAAGTATTTTCAATTTTGTTTTCTTTAACGCGTTGATTCTAGGAGATGTATGAAATATAATAATTAGCATCTTAGAATAAAATGAATACCTTGAGTAATAAATTTGAAATAAATGAAATATAATTGCATAAATAAATTGATCTTTTCACAATATTAGCTATAGTATACAATTATTAAGAAATATATATATATATATATATATATATATATATATATCCCTCAAACACCAATAAATAGTCAAACACCTTTCTACATTCCCTTGCTTTGGAATATCTGTTTACCTATCCTTGAGTATTAATTTTGGAATGATTCATGCACCATTGTAGTAAAAATGGTACTTTTATGTTGCGGTTGATACCAAAATTAAGGAATGGATTTCATGTGTGGTTATTTTTATATTCGGGAAACACACTGCCGACTAATGTGCAGTTAGATTGTATAAGGACTGCATTAAATACTCCACGCATAATGTTTGAGCAGAAGGTCAAACCCTTACATGACAGTGGTTAAACTCAACAAACTTTAAACGGTCCCCATGAAATATCTTGGAACTCTGCGTATACTGTTTTCATTTATATAGGAAACACTCAGACGAAAATAGTTTGTTAATGACATAGTAAAAATACATGCTTAAAACTCCGAAACTTCAGCATCCATCTTCATGACAAATTAGAGAAACAACAAGAATAGATAAGTTTTTCGTAAAATATGATTTGTTTACTTTGAATAGTATTATTGTATGAATAAAAATAAGTATGGAACTAATATTATGGTATAAACCCAATTAGAGCAGCCTTCTCATTTAATACAAAGCAATAGATTTTTAAAAAATATTTTTTTTAAAAAAATATGCTCAAAATTTGTTATTCATTTGATTTATGAATTAAATTAATGGGTATTTCCTAAAAAGCTGTTAATTCTTAAATTCCGTAGTTTAAAATTAAAATGAACTGGTCAGAATTTGGTCAGAATGAATTTAAAAATGCAACTTAAGAACGTAACAAATTATATGGCATTTCAATAACATAGAATAACATGTATTTTTATATAAAAATGATAAATATTTCAATTATACTTCAAGTAATTCTATAGCCTATGTTGAATAATATTGATCTCTCTGTTCTGGTTCTACTTCCAAAATATAGGCGAATATAAATTACATTTATATCCAGAAAAATTAGTGTAACCCTAAAAAACCAAGTCAAAATGTTCTGTTGAAATTGTTCCTTAATTATATATTTTAGTAAGATGTGCTTTTTTTTGGTAAAATAGAGAAAAACAGTTTATCAAGTTTCAATGATTCCGTATAAATGGCATTAGAAGTTACATAAGTTATTATTAATTTTTATCTTACAAAATTCTCTGAAAAATAATATTAATTTCAGATTGTAGTGACTAAATAAGAAATTAGTTCTAATGACAAAGATAGACAGGAATTTGTTGATGATGATCCCTTTTTAAATGCCATAAAATAATAAATGAATAATTACTATCGTAATATCTATGCTAGTAGGGAAACTCAAACATTTTAAAAAACAAAAAGTCTCATTTGAATCTTAAAAAATGTAATTATCTATGTAAAGCATTGAATTGTATACAAAATAGATAAAAAATTATATTAAAGTGAGTTTGAAGTTAAGTTGATTTCAAATGATGTGTTTCTAAAATTAAATTTATCTCTCTCAATAGCCCTTCTTCTTATATCTTAATTTAAATAATGTAAACCTTAATTAAAATTTTTACCTAAAATTATAGCAATAATCTCTTCTAGTATCGGGATGAAAAGATTATTTGATACGCATTAAACTTACCCCACGTTTTTTAAAAATTTTTCTGGTTTAGAAATATCTACTTTTAAGATTGAGTGGGAATTTTCCGCTAAATTACATAATAGTAAACCACATCGTAGAGCACAGAACATTCGCGTACATTTTTGCAAAACGAAGTTCAATTTTTACAGGATCTTGAAGATAAATTTTCAATCAAATAACTAACTGAAATCATTCATTCAGAAGAATAATTTTGTAAAGAACACATAGAAAGGGTTTTTTTTTAAAAAAAAAATATTTCAGTTACCTAAGAGAACGTACTTCGTTTTTAATTGTTCTAAAATTAGAAATGTACCTTGTTTCTTACTGTCTGTTTATCATTGCCGCTTGCAAAATATATTGGATCCAGAATTATTTAATTATGGAGTGCTCACACATTTTGAAATTAATTACTCTTTTTCAGGAAATACTTATGCCAAGATGAAATAGTTCTTCTAAAAATAACATTTTAAAACTTAAAGCCATGCATTAATTGCAGGTGTGCAAATCATCTATAATTTCTTTTTTTCTCCGATTACTAATTTTTTTTTAAAAAAAAGTAGAAGATAAAAAATGCGTGTTTTGTTTTAAAATTAAATCAATGACGGATTTTTAAAAATTCTTACTTTAGAAATAGAAAATATTTTAACAATTTTTGGGGGCATCAAAATGCAATAGAATTCACATTAAGAATAAAATACGACTGAATTTTCATTAAAAAAATTTAACTAATTTGTCTCTTTTTTTAAAAAAAAAATTAAAAACGTACAAACTGTTTTCTATATTGGCATATATATTTTAATTTCTAAAACCTCACTGAAGCAACTTCCAAATGATCCGTTGGATGTAACGAGCTAATTCCTAACTTTGAGAATTTCAAGAATTATTTGAAGGACCTACTCCTTACCCAGAAAACTAAACGACACCCTGATAAAGCTAACACCACAAAATAATTTCTAGTATTTGCTCCGTCTGCTTGACGCATTCACTTGTTTACCTACTTGGGAGGATCGAATTCACTCAGAGAGCTCAGAGCTAGAAACCGATCCTCGAATATGCATGGAAAACAAAATATAAAGAAAAGGAAAGAAAATACAATATTTGACGTGAAAAATTACCAAAAACCAATATAAACAAGTAATAAAAAAATTAAGTCAATTCCTACTTAGATCAACAAAAAAAAAATTATGTTAGCTACTTTTTATTAAATACTTAAAATTAATATATATATATATATATATATATATATATATATATATATATATATATATATATATATATATATATATATATATATATACTATAAAACCCGACAGACGTTGTCCAGTGCACGTATCTTAAATTCAAAAATTCCAAATTTTTAAGAATAAGTTCTAACAATCTGAACCATTTTGAGTAAAATTGAGTAAAATTTCAAACACTAATTACATCTGAATATAATTTTAATTAACACACGATTTACTTCAACAAAATAATAACACCAAGTGACAAAATATTTTCCTGAAATGATCACAGCACCAACTGTCGGGACCAACTTGAATTATAATAAAATATTTTTGAATATTCGATACTGCGATCGTACCGCAGTCTGCCAGATCCAATGCAAAATATTCCAAGATCAACAATTAATAAATACAAAATTAATTAAATAAACATTTCTAAACCGACTTATAAATCTAAACCATTTTAGAGTCCAATGGAACAGACAAAAACTTTCATCAAAATCGGTCCAGCCGTTTAGGAGGAGTTGAGTTACAAACACACGCACAGAAGAATTAGATACTTAAAGATTATTTGAAAAGATATTAAGTACAAACGCTAAAAAGCGTGAATCGCGCGTCTGGATTTTCGTAACAATAAAGACCGGGTTTGGCCAGTTTGGCTGAAAATCAATTTTCGACGCCAACTCGCTTCTTTTTCTTTAACTACTATTAGCTCACGATCTCTATACATATTTCTTTTTGTTTGTTTGTTTATTTATTTAGTTATCTTGGGAGAATTTTCAATCGTTAATAAAATAAATTTTAAAGCGCTCAATTGAGCTGAAATGTATTGTACATGATTATTTTGGATTTAAATACAATAATTTAATTATAATTAATAAAAATTAATTAATTAAATTTAATTATTTAAAAAAAATACAAATGCAGCCTCGTTGGCGACTTAGCGACTCTTTTTGGCACTTGTGTCAAAATTTGAAAAGGTCTTTTTCTCATGTGTTAAAGCATTCAGTTGAAAGAAAATTTTATATACGCGATTGTTTTGGAGGACAATACGATACTTTAATGATAATTAATAAAAATTAATTACCACTTAATGTTGTGATTCTGTCATATGTATATACATATTTATATTAATTGCAACTATTTATTAAAAAGTAGCTAAAATAAAATTTTTCTTTGTTAATCTAAGTAGGAATTGATTATTTTTTTTTATATTACTTGTTTATAAGAATAGAGTTGTTACAACAATGCAGGTGAATGTTGAGTTGTATTTTTATAATGTTTTTAATTAATATCTTTTTAACTAATTGCGATATTGGACCGAATTGTGAACCTAAACCATTCTCGAATTTACTTGAACCCCCATACAAAAGATTTCACCGAAATCGGTTCGGCCGTTTAGGAGGAGTTTAGTGACATACACACGCACATAAGATTTATATATAGAGATATAGATAGATAGATAGATAGATAGAGGTAGATATATACACATATGATAGAACTACAACTTTTTTAAGTGGTGATTAAATTTTATTAAATATCATTAAAGTATCGTATTGCCATCCAATATAATCGCGTCTATAAAGTTTCAGTTCAACTGAATGCTTTAAAACATGTGGTAAAAGGACCTTTTCAAGCTTTTACACAATTCGCCAAAATGATTGTTAAGTCACCAAAAATGATATCAACGTGGTTGTATTTGTAATTCTTTAAATAATTAGTTTTAGTCAATTAATTTTTATTAATTATAATTAAATTACTGTATTGTCTGCTTTCCAAAATAATAATGTAAATAAAATTTCAGATCAATTAAGCGCTTTAAAATGTATTTTATTAGCGATTGAAAGTTCCAGAAAGATAAATAAATAAATAAAGAGTGTGAGCAAAAATAGTAGGAACTGAAAAGCAGCATCTAATAACAAACTGTAGACAAAACTGAGGGAAACAAAATTGTATCAGTTTGTAATAGAGAAATTGAGAAACTAGGAAACAAACTGATGTATATCATATTGTGAAAAATAGAGTATAACCAGGAAGAGACTGCTTCCTGGGATGGTTTCTCAGTATGAAGTTTGGCAGTATGGGGGCAATGAAAAACATAATGATCGTTGCCTAAGTATATTCACACAGACTATTAGAATGAGAAAAAAAAAACTTGGTCCTGTGAGAGTGAACTGGTAAAGAGTCATCATTGGTAAGGTAAAAAGATAATTTGCCCAGAAATTGGGGGAGATTAATATTAAAGTTTATAACGAACATTTTGACTCTTCACCCGTTCAACAATCATTCTAGCAGGTAGTGTAGGAGTCGTGGATAAGATTTTTGAATTAATTAATATTAATAGAGAGAAGCTGGGAAAGCAAATACCTCACACTCAAGAACACTTCCTTGCATAAAATTCTTTGAAATAATTGGAAGAGCTTTTATTGCGAGCTTTAATGCATAATATGTTTAAAAAAAGTTTTCACTGAGAAACCTTTGTTTAAAGGAAGTAATATATCTATAATTATTACTAAGGTCATTGAGTATTAAAATAAAAGAAAAGCTGTTAGAGTAAATGTGAATGCAGTGAGAATCGGAATGTAGCTTGAACTAAATAATAAACATTGGGTAATTGTAATTACACGCAACCAGAACTGTCATAACTAGCTCAACAGCTGAATAAATTTAGCTTGTGAATTTATCAACTGAATAAATGCGCATGTACAACGCTGCACAAAAGTAAATGTAAAAACTTGTTATAAAACTTAAATAAAACGCATCTATATTTCTGTAAACTTTAATATATATTGTAAACGTATTTATATAGGCGTTTAATACTTTAAAAACATTTAATAAGATTTTTATAAGAATAATAATTATAATTGGCTTTTGATAAGAGGGGTGATCAGAAAAAATGATACAAGTTGAATAAAGAAATATTTATTAAAAATAGACAGAAAATACAAAGATGAATTAAGAGACATATGTGTCTGTCACAATTTAGCATAATCACCAAGTATATTTAGGCATTTATCTGAACGCAGAACCAACTTGTTTTACCGGTCTGGAGTCCTTTGAGCCAGGTCTTTGCGTATGATTTCGCAGAACTTCCTTGGAATACAGCAACATATCAGAAACGATGTTATGCACGCTACTATAGCCCAGACAAGATTTCACTCAGAGTTACCCATCGATCATTTTGAATCATTTCATCAATTCGTGTCGTGTTGATTTCTGCCGTTGAAGAACTTAGCCGGCCGCTCCCTGCCATATGGGTTTTGGCATCCTTGTGACGAATCTGTACGAAACATTTCCACTAATCACTTAGGCGTCTTTCTGGGGAATATAAATTCGCGTTTATATTTCCAATCAACTCCAAAAAGAAGTATGGGATATTTAAATTAGATAAGGTATTTAAGTCGAGGGTTGCGAGATAGGAAGACAGATGATGGTAGGCTATTGAGCCAGAAACGTTAAACGCATAACTAGAAGATTCAAGGAGATTAGATTCGTTAAGACGTCGTGCTGCTAGACGTACAAGAAATCTGATATAAGCCAGCGGTAAATATAATTCACGTACGCTTAAAGTAAGCGTCAGTTTGAGCTTTTTAGTTAAAGTTAATGACAGTTAAGAATTCGAATACGTGTGTTTCTCGGATCTCCTATTTCGGTAAACCTTACTTGAGCAGATCTAGATCATTAATTAATCTTATTCTTAGTAATTTAATTTAATATAAAGGCAAATCCCTTTAAACGACGTAACATTATTGTATTACATGTTATCAGAGATTTTTGAGGAAATTATAACAAAATAAATAATATTATTAGTCAAAATGGCTCTTGGTGGTTCTTTGCCTCAAATTAATCTTGGTGTTCAAGGTGTGACCCAGGGGGGTCATCACATCCTGTCGGCCTGATTGAAAATAAGGGAGCCATTTAGCTGCACTTTATATGCCCTTTCACCATAAACTTCTTCGATTTGACTGTGAATAGCAGATGAGGACACATTCTTTGACCATAAAAATCGAATCACGACTCAAACTTCCAAACGAGACCAATTTCATCAGCTTCTTGCCATTTCAATCGTCTTGAACCAACTGAGAAATTTCAATACCCATCCACAAACCAGCTGTATGCTAAGCATCGATATTTGTCTTCACTCTGGAGAAACAAAATTTCTCCATAATGTGTAGTTTTCAAATATTGCGGTTTGTAACCTTTTTTTCTGATCAACCCTAGTATTTTCCACTTTATTGGTAAAAGTTTGTAAATCCGCTGAATATTATTTAAGAATCTTTTTATTATATGTATTGGTGAAATTTTTAATTATTTAACTGAGAAAAGGTAAATTTAGTTTTATAAATATATTTATCAAATGAAATCTTTGAAAAATCAACACACTAAGCAGCAGTTATTTGTATCATATGAAATGCCACATGGTTTCACAAAGCAAGATAGAACATGCAAATGATTAAATTAGTGCAACCAGTTACTGACTAGTTGGATGTCCAGTGCTATGCAATCAAAGTATCCTTGCTAAAATTAAATATTTTAATTATATCTATATATATAAAGGAGAAAAGCGACTCACTCACTCACTCACTGACTATTAACGATATCTCCGGAACTATTACGCCTACAGACTTGAAATTTGGTAGGTAGGTTCCTTTCATGGAGTAGACGTCAGCTAAGAACGGATTTTGCAATATACGAACCCCAAGGGGCATTACGGTGGTTTAAGGGGCGTTATAGATATTATTTCAATTAATAAACTGTTAGATGTACACTCGTGAAAAACTTGGTACTACGGATTTCTTTCATAAAGTAGAGATTCCCTACATAATGATTTTTACGAAAATCTACCTCCAAGCGGCGTTGAGGGTGCTTCAGGGGCGTTATATATAATTATTTCCATTTTTAACCTATTAAACGTACAGTCTTGAAATTTTTTAAGCGGATTCCTTTCATAGAGTACAGATCACCTACAGAATAAGTTTTGTGAAAATCGACTCCCAAGTGGCGTTGTAGAGAATTAACCCTCCAACTGGACTAAACGGATTTTTCCGCCCTACTAGAGAGGCTTCAAAAATGGACTGCAC
The DNA here is from genome assembly GCA_019973935.1 of Trichonephila clavipes. Classification (NCBI taxonomy): domain Eukaryota; kingdom Metazoa; phylum Arthropoda; class Arachnida; order Araneae; family Nephilidae; genus Trichonephila; species Trichonephila clavipes. The sequence goes on along the minus strand of BMAU01017801.1, from coordinate 1,398,720 downwards.
GGATTTTTCTGCCTTCAAGTAACGTTTTCAAAAGCGGATTAGCCGCACTTTTCTGAAATCCTTTCCCCTTTTTAAGGTTTAACATCTTGACAGATAATGAGGGACGGAGGAAGCAACACAGCAGGAGTTTTATGGCTCGCAGGGAATCCCGTGTTTTGACCTTGGGCAATGTAAAAAATAAGGGAGAAATTTCTTTACAACCCAAGAAGTGTTTCTTTGCTAGCTTGTATTTAAAAAGTTTCCAAAAGTCCCAACGCATAAGTAAAACATGTTACAATTCCCTTTTGGTTTCATATTAATTTCAAACTGTAACAAGTTGGGGCGTGTCAGGGCAATCTGCTATTTTATATAGTTAGACAAATTATCTTTTTTTAAGTTTATTCTCTTTCGCTTCATTTTTCTTATTCAAAGCTTTCAGTTTTTGAAACATGATTACTTTATTATAAGATACCGAAAAAATTAATAAAACATCAAAATCTTTAAAATTTGGAACCTTTTAAATTTTCTAACCACTAAAAATGAATAAATTTAAACTTCACCAAATCATTTGAAACATTTTCTTACACTTTGATAAAAATAATAACAAAAAAAAAATTATTAAGATTTATTAGTTGTTTTTTTTTTTTAGATTTCAAAGCCTAAGTGTTCAGGGAAGTTTAAGTACAGTGCCTGGTTATATATTGTTAAAATACACCGAATTATATTTGAATTTTAAGTGCTTGAACTTCAGTTTACACCAAAGACAACATGAATGAAGATTTTTACACATTTTTTTATAACTTAAATGTTTGAATAAATGGTAATCAAAAATATACAGAAACATTTACAGTAGACATTTATGCATAAAAATAAACATAAAAATCAATTTTAAATTCGAGCTATTGAAAATCATTCGAATTATATATTGTTAAAAAATATCTATACAAAATACCTCAACATTTATTTTTTTAAAGGCTAACTGAATAAGTAATTAAAATCTGGATATGTTTTGAAATCTCGACCTTATAAAGCTAGAAATTTTATGTTAGAAATTCCATTTGAAATTTCGAAAAAAAATGCATCGCGCAGTTAAAAATTATTTACCATAAGTTTTAGCAATTGTTTGAGTATAATGAAAATTTCAAATTTTATTATATAGCTTCTTTGGTATCTTTTAATATATTTCGGCCGTGGTAGCCGAGTGGTATAGGTATCGGAACGTGGCTTGTTTTGTCATGAGTTCGAGCCCAGTACCACTAAAGACATGCCGTGTAGGGCAGCGATGCACGTTAAATCTGTTGAGAGCTGAAACATCCTCCCGTTGGTGTGGTGGGGTAGTTAGGGCAGGGGAGTACCAGCTCAGGTGTCGTCCACGTCACTTGACCATGGTTCAAAATTACGTGGTCCGTCGCCAAAAGCCCTCGTGTAGCTGAACAGTGCGACGTTAATATTCAATCATTCATTTAATATATTTCGAAGATTTCATACAATTCGGTTGAAAACCGCATGCTAAGAGCAAAAAATATACTAAAAAAATTGATGAATATACAATTACAATAAATTCTTACATAGAGAAGCAAAACTGAGAAGCTAAAGCGTAGGAATAAAAAAAAATTTGAGTATATCTGAAGTAGTTTTCGAAATATTTATTTTAAAGTTTAGAAAATTTGTCTGCGTTATGTTATACTTGATATTAATTAAATGGTTAAAATAATGTGTTAATATTAGTCATGTAATCGTTTGATGACACATTCATATACTAATAAAAATTATCATGGTCATTGATGCGAATGATAAGAATTTTATGTAATTTTAAATTCAGACATTAAGATATTGATGTAGAAAATATAAAACGACCATCTAAAATACATGAAAAATGCAGTCTGCTATAAAATGATCTTGACAATCAAAATCCGGCATTTTCACTTACTATGGCAGAGCCGGCTTAGTCAGGGGCGATATGGAAAAACAGAGAGAGAACCGCGGTTTTGATGGATGCCGCTCTAGCTTTTAAAGCTCCCAGGAAAAATTATATATATATCTAAATTACAAATGCAAAAATAAATCTTGTAATTTTCCATACATTTTTATAACAACGAATTGTGGAATTGGCTTCCAATACATTGTTGTGTTTGACACTATCTAAGGTAACCAACCCTACTTTAGATAGATTTGTACTACTTTTTCGTAACCGTATTCCTTTTAAAATTAATTCGTGCAGCCGAAATACACCTTTTGAACCCTTAAAAATTTATGTTAACTATAACGGTTAATTTTAATTTATGCAACTTGTGAAATGTTCATAATTAACCATTTCCGTCTAAACAGTTTACATGAAAAAAAAAGTTTGGACTCCCTCATTCATTAGGGATTTATATAAGATTCTAACATTAAATTTTATTTTTCACCGAATAGGATCGAGTGGTAGTGTATAGCGCTTCCACACCACAGGTCTGGGGTTCTATTAACGGGCTGCGCAAGGTCGACTCTGCCTTTCATCCCCGCTACATTGGGTCGATAAATGAGTACCAAGCTTGCTTCGGGTCTTAAACACTGAAGGTATCTCTTCAGACAGACCACCAAATCGGGACATCTATTCATGCACCTCAGCGTCCAATGGTCACGTGAATTATGATGGGCACAGTAGTTCCTGGCCCTCATGGATTGTTGTGCTTCTGAGTTTGAGTCTTAAGTTTGAGGATTACCTCACTTTGGGGATACCCCTTAGATAAACATGTATTTCCACTCATTTGCAATTAAACATTTTTCTTTCAATTACGTTTATTTCAGAAGGAAGTTTGATTTTTCAAATGTATTTGCTTAATAACATGCATATTTGTGTATTATATTAAACATTTTATCAATCCAAAATTACATGTTTTTAGCTCCTATAAAAGCTTTTAGGATTTTACAACTGATCTTACAATCCATATACGTTTTATAGTAGTATATTTAAAAGTGATAAGGACATTTTTACGACTGTGTGAGCTGGTATGCCTCGTTTATGAATAAAAAAAAATTCATTCAGCTACAGTTTTTAAAATGTACAGAAATAAGTGGAGCAACAGGATACTTAAATTTTATGAATATTTTTGACTGCAGTAAGATATATTTATATTTCAGTTTATTTACAATTTGAATAGAAGTTGTAAGCCATTTTGCAAATAGTTTGATATTGAGTATAAACCCATAGGCTGTTTAAAGGAACCAGGACATGCTCGAAAGAGTAAAATGCCAAAATTAAGACCCTTTGTTTATGAGACATATATCATTTAAATTTTCCAATAGAGCTTAGATTTTTTATGTCTATAATAAAGATAATTTAATTATTCTGTAGAACTACAAAAATAACTTTTTACTCTAAAAGTTTTTTTTTACTACTTAATTTAAGTAATACATAATTTTTGAGAACTCGTAATATATACTTATGTTAAGGTACCATTTTTTAAAAACGTATCCTTTTTTTATGCAAAATATTTTTTACACATATATAAAACTATACATAAAATACAGTGAAACCCTTTTTTAGTAAAATTTTAGTATAGTTTCTTTAAAAAATTATGAAACTTTGAAATTTGAATTTTTTTATGCATAAAACAATTTTCAAAAAATTAGGCACTATTTTAATAGAAAAAAATTAGGTTCACTATATGCATAGGCATCTTGTATAGAAGTATGAAAAATCAGGAATCATATAGTGCAATAGTTTTTTTTTTAAATGTACCTAAATGCAAAAAAATATGCTTTTGAGAAAAAGTGAAAAAACTAAAAAAAACAATATTTTCACATGTTATACACTTAATTAGTATTTCCTTGCCTATTTTTATATATGAATAATAATAATCCTTAACTATTTTCTAGATTTACAAAAGTAATTTTAAATTCATATGTTTTTTTCCCTTTGTTTTAGTTAACATGAACATAATTTTCGAGATCTTGTAATACATATTTTCATGTATAGGTACCATTTCTTACAAAAATATTCTTTGAATATACAAAAAAATTTACAAATATATATAAAGTAACATATTAAACATAATGAATCTGTTTTTTAACTTATTAATTGCATAATTTCTTAAAAATAATCATAAAACCTTAAAATTATGAAAATCTTAATTTTCTTTTTTTACATATAAAATCAATTTTCAAAAAATTAGACACATACTAAAAGATATTTTGTTCACTTTATGCACATGTATCCTGTTTAGATATATACAAGATTTCAAACAATATGCTACAATAGTTTTTTAAAGTGTACCTAAATTTAAAAATATTAAACTTTCGAGAAAAAATATAATAAAACTTAACAAAAAAATTTCTCCTTACATTATAGATTTGATTAATATTTCCCTGCTTGGTATTCATTTTCTTCATCTAAATTCTGTTTATCAACTTTCCTTTTTAAAGACCTTTTATTTCTGGCTTCCAATGACACTTTATTTGCTATACGTTCAGCCACAAAAATGCGTTTGTTATCAATTATAAGTAAGGCACGTTCCGTGTTGTATCCTGGTTTAATGCCCAGAGCTTCAAAGACTTTGATCCTACTTACATATCCATCGTTAAAACAAATTACAGCATCCATAACTCCAAATTTCAAAGTTTCAATGCCAACAAAAACTGTCTTAGGAATTCGCTCCCATATACATTTGTTAAAACTTTCATTGGGATTTTGTGTTCTTCCATGAAAGCACTTTTTCAATAAGTCCTTCTCTGTGAGATCCCGAAACACTTTTTTCACTTTCAATAAAATTGACTCAGGTAAAGAATGCTTGTGAATATAAAATTTCCCCATAACAATGCTACGTTTATAACCGCACCAGCTATCCTCACCAAGAGGACACAAAGCGTGTTGAGGATTATCCTCAGTACTTAGTTTATGAAAATAAATAGCCCATATGGCTCTTTTCATGTCCTCCACAGATGACAAATTTTTACGGATTGCTAGCCCATAGTAATGTTGGATTGAGTACACTTCTTTAAGCGTTAGCCGTCCACATCCCGAAATATTTTTCCCATCTGATAGCTTAATGCCTTTGCTCATTTTTAGAATGTTTCTCAGCCTTGTGCCCATACGCTTTTGCACATGGTCAACACATTGTAATTTTTCAACTTCTGTGTCGCCATATACTTTTGCTTCTTTTATAGTAAGAAATCCTTTTGAGTCCCCATCACCAAGATACTGCGTATAAAATGCTTTTCGTGATGTTTAAGATCGCTGAAATATACTTAATACCCCCCCGACATTCCATTCCCCACTGAATCCTTCGTAATTTTTAGCACAATTTTCACATGGTTTTTTTTTACCCTTACATGAAGAACAATATTTTGTGAGAGCTTCAAAGTCGATAACCTTTCCGTTCTCAACAGACGTAGCACATACAACTCCGTTCAATGAAGAATAGCCTCTTTTATGCCTTGTGCCATCCACAGCTATATTTGAATTATTATCATTCGCTATGACTGCTTCGTGAACAGCAGCATTCATGGAGTCTTCACTAATTGTTTTTAAAACATTTAAAAACAAAGAATTATGGCGTTCAAACTTTGCAGGTGGTGGAGGCAAATTCATGAGCCCACAGAATATTCGAGCAGCAGCTCCACCTTTTCCAATAGCTCGCATTACATATGCCAATCTTAGGTTAACATCATAACATTTATTTGATATTTTTGATGGCATTGTGCTCGTCAATTCTCCACAGTTGTGACAAATTATTTCCAAACTCACAGCTAAACCTCTTCGACTTATTAAATCTTCTCTCAGCTCAATTTTCTCTGAAGAACAGCAATATTTAAAACATAAGAGATTTTTCATATAAGGGAAGATAATAAATCCAGTTCAACGATTATGTTTACATTTTGAGAATCTTGTTCTTTTAGTAAATTCGGTATTTTAATTTTTCTCCTAGAAGCACTTTCCACGGAATTCAAAAGCAATTCTTCGGTCGATTTAGACTTTTTATGTTGATTGCTACTATACTCCCTTTTGCCAATTTTTTTTATTCTTGGCATAATTACTCGTTTAAAAAAAGTTAAGATACTTTTAAAATCTTATGAATATTAATAATTATAAGTAAAAAATAAATATTTCTTACGAAAATTAATGTAAAATTAAGTAGTTGTATGCCACAAGAAACTTCGGAATAGACGAATTCGGTTCAAAACATTGACATAAACCGAAATTTAAAGTAAGAAATTTTGTCACACAGCTTGGAACAATAGCTCACGCACAAGCGTGGCTAATAAGTAGCGGGGTTAACATTCAAACGAAAAAAACAATCGAAAGTTAATATAGATAAAACACAGGGGGAACTACATATTTAAAGTACAAAGGGGCGTGGTCATTTATTTACATTTTTATTTTTCATATTTTAGGGCTATTTTATCAACAAACATATAAGTATTATACATTTTTAGATTCAGAAAAATAAGCACTATTTTTTAGAACTAAAATTGAAAAATCGATTATTTGAAAATATATGATGTCCCTGTTTTCTTAATATTGTAAAGTATTGTAAAGTGTTTTACTTTGATACCAGCACACATTAAAATAAGGCTCATTTGCAGTTATATGATCAGCTTCAGTGATATTTAAATTTTCAAAAATAGTCTACACGTACGAAAACATTCTTTCACAACCGCACACCACATCTCTCATACTATATCTTCCCTACAGCAGGAAATATTTGTGTATACTGAAAAATTTAATACAGGATACATTTCCAAGTGTTAATTTTTTTTTTTTTAAATTTGGTATGAATACAATGTGGAACTGTCGGTTAACTTCACTGAACAAAATTATTTTAAGTGTACTGTTTTGAAAGACAAGATTAATTAGAGAGAACTTTTCTCACAATAGAATTTTTAATGACTGAATTGTGTGAAAATGTAGTTATCGATGTGTGACATTTTTCCTTGTAATAAAAGAAACAGAAAGATAAGAAATTTAACTTGAATAGAAAATGGTTAGAAGTACTGTCATGCGCATTTGAAGAAGTATATCCCCCAATAAAATTAAAAAAAATTATTGACTGAATGTGTGTTATGTCCATCACAAATGCCGATGTAGAAAAGGAATTTTTATTTAATACAAGAAGTTCGAAAAAGAGAACACTAGGAAGGAAAATTTAATTTTTTTCCGAAATATATTCAGTTAACATAAAAATATCTAATAAATTAAAAGTATTGATATCCTTTTTTATGCTATTTTAAATTAAAAATATAACTGAATAGAGAAAGATCGGTTTTATTTCATAAATTTAATCATTGTATGTAATATTTATTGTGTTATTGTTTAAAAATGAGATAGGGCCTTTTTTGCTCTTTTTTTTACCTCATTACTTTTTTAAAAACAGGAAAGTGAGCGCGTTTTCTTACTCTCATATTCAAAAATGAATACAGGATGCTTTTTTCTGGTTCAAATCGCAATACCAAATATATATATATATATTTTTAATTTTTAAAAATGACAGAAAAATAAATTTTCTTTGAAGAATATATAATTATTTTTTTTTCAACTTCTAACATACTATTTATTTCATTTTTTCCTCTTTTTTTACCTTTCATTTTGTTTTTAATTTTACTGTGACTGAACATATAGGAGAAAGAAACACCGAATCAATCCTCTTTCAAAGAGGATTGATCAAGAGAGGATATCTACGCTTTCAAAGAAGATTGCCCAAGCAAACTTAACAGCTAGCTGTAAACGATTGATCTCTTGGTTCTTACTTTCAAAGGGACCGAACTGGGTCGTAAAATTTTCCCCGTTCGACCTCCCAAGTTCTAAAAGGGGGAAAGGAAAAAAAGTCTGTTGCATTTTTGAAGGGAATCGCAAAATAAGAGTTAAACGCTTTCGGAATAACTTTTCAGGGGGAAGGTATCCAGTTAGAGGGTTAAGTGGCGTTATAGGCAATTTTTCTCCTTTTTTAAACTATTAGACGTAAAATCTCAAAGATTAGTAAGCTGATTCCACTCATTGAGTAGAGATCCGCTATAAGATGGGTTTTTTGAAAATCGTTTCCTAAGTTGCGTTGCGGGAACTTAAGGGGCGTTATAGATAATTATTTCCATTTTTAACCTATTAGACGTACAGTCTTGAAATTTGGTAAGAGGATTCCCTTCTTAAAGTACAGATCCACTACAAAATGGGTTTTGTGAAAATCGAATCCCAAGTGGCGTTCTGGATAATTAAGGGGCGTTACAGGCAATTAACTCCTTTTTTAAACTATTAGACGTAAAATCTTGAAATTGAGGAATCAGATTCCATTCACTGAGTAGAGATCTGTCATAAAATGGGCTTTGTGAAAGTCGTTTCCTAAGTGGAGTTTCGAGGGCTTAAGGGGCGTTATACATAATTATTTCCCTTTTTAAACTATTAGACGTACAGTCTTGAAATTTGGTAAGCGGATTCCTTTCATAGAGTACAGATCAGCTGCAAAATGGATTTTGTCAAACTTGACTCCCAAGTGACGTAGTAGAGAATTAAGTGGTGTTATATAGGCAATTAACTCTTTTTTTAAACTATTAGGCGTAAAATCTCGAAATTTAGCAAGCTGATTCCATTCATTAAGTAGAGACCCGCTATAAGATGAATTTTGTGAAAATCGTTTACTAAGTGGTGTTGCGGGGACTTAAGGGGCGTTATAGATAATTATTTCCATTTTTAAACTATTAGACGTACAGTCTTAAAATTTGGTAAGCGAATTCCTTCCATAGTGTAGAGATCCGCTGCAAAATAGTTT